>SJYX01005080.1:0-10897 GCA_006410675.1 Oreotragus oreotragus
GTCTATGGGGTCATACAGAGTCGGACACGACTGAAGTGACTTAGCAGCAGCAGCAGCAGCAGCAGGGGAAGGGTGCAGGGGAGGGACAGACTGGGAGTCTTGGATTGACATGCACACACTGCTATATTTAAAATAAAATACTTCTCCATGGAAAAATTGGGTGAATTAATTATGGAAACTAAGAATTTTTTTTAAAGAACAGACCTTGAAATTATTAAAGTCTTTTGAGACATCTCCTCCCCATGTCTACACATACCACATTTACGCCCCTGCCTTTTGTTGAAGCATACCTCTAAACTTCCTGTCTTGAAATCACTTTCAGATGGCTTATCCTAATGAGTTTTATGCTTTTGATTGTGTAAACCTGCTTCCTTTCCTGGGTTGTTTCAATTTCTGGGACTGGTAGGACTTAACACGGTGATAACATGATGCAATATTCTGTGTTTTATTTACTAAAATGTTGTAGATGGTTAGTAACACACACCAGGGCCTGTGGTCATGATTGGAGCAGTTTCAACTTTGCTACTTCTCTGGTGAAATTTCCTCACACTTAGGTTGGCAGAGAATGAAACATGTGCTAACCTAAATGTGGCTCATCTTGCACTGTGGAGTGAGAAAATCAGTAAGGGNACACACACCAGGGCCTGTGGTCATGATTGGAGCAGTTTCAACTTTGCTACTTCTCTGGTGAAATTTCCTCACACTTAGGTTGGCAGAGAATGAAACATGTGCTAACCTAAATGTGGCTCATCTTGCAATGTGGAGTGAGAAAATCAGTAAGGGGTTAAAATACCTGGGAGCAGGGCTGGAATCTCCCTACTCCATGAGCCTATTAGTGGGTGAGTTCATTGGAAAAGACTCTGATGCTGGGAGGGATTGGGGGCAGGAGGAGAAGGGAATGACAGAGGATGAGATGGCTGGATGGCATCAATGGACATGAGTATGAGTGAACTCTGGGAGTTGGTGATGGACAGGAAGGCCTGGTGTGCTGCAAATGATTGGGTCACAAAGAGTCGGACACGACTGAGCGACTGAACTGAATTGAACTGAACTGAGTTCACTCTCTGGATTCTTTCTCTCTCTCAAAAAGTCATTTCACCAGATCCATTTTCAGCTAAATCCTTGGTGCTTTATGCTGTGAACCAGTTTCTCTTCCTCACAGATGATAGATGGCAATGTACAAGTACAGAGTAACTTTGTAAAGTAATCTAAGGATCCTGGGGATAGACAAACCATTAAGAAACAGAGGAAAAGCTAAGGGAGAAAATAGTCTAAGTGGAGGAAAAAGAACTTCTGAGAAAAATATAGAAATTGGGACTTTAAATCTTTTTTAATGGTAGAAAATTATGCCCTTCTGTGCTCAAACGAAATGGAAAATTTTAAAAGTTTCTTGGACATCAAATACCATTTTGATACTCGATACTTCAATGAGGGAGAAACGTGCTGCTTAAACTTCCTTTGAAATTTATATCTGATCTAAGACTCAAGTCTAAAAATGTTCTTAGCATAATAAATTTATAGGCTCCCAGCTCTGGAAGAACTTGCAAATAGATCAAAACACAACCCCATGGCACCCATTTCCCCTCTCTCTGCTATTGGTACAGAGAAGATATTTTCATTTTTTTATTTCAATAAAGGAACAGTGTCTAAAACGAGGCACTGAGCAGATTCAGTTGAACAAGACTGATCAAGTGGAAATGAATATGCTTGAATTAATCATAATGCTTTAATCAGGGTTTTCTAATGCTAGTTAATTGCATCCAGAAAATATAGTACCAAATGAGTTTGGTGAGTTGTGAAAGGGAGACTCAGAGACCCCAAATAGGATCTTATTTTGAACAAGAGTGATGTGGGAAAATTGGCCAATTGGACATTGAAGCTGTTGTGTTCCCATGTAGCTGAATAAGCTTGGCTATCAGTCAACTCAATTAAATTATAGGCAGAAATTAAACATATCATAGAGCTATCATATTGAGTTTTCACTTGTTTTCCTGAATAATTTCATTCCCAAGAGATACTAGACATTTCCATGGACTGAAAATAAATTATATAAATTTTTCCCAATGTGGTTTCCATTAATTTAATATACTGCATAATAATTAGAACAATTGGGTCCCTGTGGCACTGGAATGTCTATATGCTCAATGTGACTGTGCTTCCCCAAAAAATTAGAATAGGAGACTCTATGAACTCTACCCCCTTACTCCTGCCTTTTAGAAACACTGATTTTGTTTCTCTGCCAGGACCAAGCATTTTGATCATTAATTCTCCTCTTTGGCTTAGCACATAATTTTTATTTCAACCTGCCTGTACGATACAGAGGACCATAGCTTAAACACTGTTTCTGTTATTGCCAACAAATCATTTTAATAATTGAAACCAGTGGTCTTTTTTCTTCTTTCAGTAGCATATTCACTCAACTCCACAGCAAAGATCCTCTGGTCACGATATGTGTCATTAGCATTTATCAGCTGCTAAAATCTCTCCAACCCCTTCCTCCATCCTGACTGGTCTCAATATCTAAGTTCATGAGGGCTAATTTGTTCTAAGTAAAGCCAATTCTTATCTAGGACAACGAACTTTTTATCAACAAAAGTCCAATCTTTCTGAATTCCTTACAAATGTTAAGCCTTCAGATCTTTGAGGCTGATTCCAGGAGTTTTTATAACCCAGATTTCTAATATATTGCTTTGTCTTTTTCGTGTCTCTGAGGAGAAACCCTCTGCTTACATACTTCTCTAGTTTGGTAAGTTAGGTGGTAGCAGACTCTGAGAGCAAATAGACTGGTAAGGAAGTTAAATTATGATGGCAGTGGGATGGGGTGAGGAAATGAATAGCAGGTAAAGAGAAAGGACATAATCTAGTGAAGGTGAATTTTGTAAAGCAAAGCAAAGCAATCCTTCTCAAACCTACATCTCTGTGTTACTGAGGCTTCTAATTCCAAACATACTCCTCTGACTTACTTGAAAACAATCTAAACACTTTGTAATTTTGTTTACAATGTCTGGTGTTTTGTGCACTATCCCTTAAGAGCCAGGACACTTGCAGACAAGTCTTTGTTGATCACTTGTATTGAACTAGTTACTTTATAAATTTGGCTGGGTTACACTGACTCATTAATCTGTCTGCAAAAGCCTAGGCTCTGTGTTATAGCTGACGTCTAGTTTTTTTCCCAATCAGTAATCCTTTACGCTAAAAGGCAGAGTGGGCTCAAGTCAAATCACGAAACAGGCAGACTATTTCCTTAACAACGTATCTGCTTGCTCTCTCTAATCTCTCCAGTACATTTCTTATCACTGCTAAACAACTAAGAATCTTTTAATGTGATGCTCACCTGTATAGAACAGAATTCTATGAAGGGGAGTTTTCTATTAAGTGAACGGAGAGGTAATAGGTTAACCTCTCTATGTCTTAGTTTCCTCATCTGTAAACCCACACTTAGTCTATTTACAGAAAATTCATAAGATCAAAAGTAAATAAGACTTTTAAAAATAATGCATCAAAAAAACAGACAAAAGAACATCCTCTTTTCCATTTCACCCATTTATAGGTTTTTTTTGTTTGTTTGCAGCAACAGATAACTGATATAATTATTGTGGTAAGCCACAGAGAAGATCCTTACTTCCTAGATAAATAGTCTAGTTTCAAAGATTATAAAATTGTATTATAACTGAGACATATGTATTTTTTTATGTATGTAGAGGCATGTGTTTAATAATTTGCTAATGATTATCTGTGGTGCCTAGTAGGAAAGATGTAGTTGATGCTAAACTTCTTAATGGTTACTGTACAACAGGCATAGAGACATTTATATACATTAAATGTTATTAAACATGTATAATAGCTCTATGTAATATATATTGTTACTATTCCCAGTTAGCATAAGAAGAACCTGAGACAAAGAGAAGATAACAGTTTTACCTAAAATCACATAGATAATAATTACTAGAATTGGAGTTTCTACTCAGGACGTCTAATTCCAGAATCTGCACCCAAAGTTTGGCACACTGTTGAACTAACTGTAGTTACAGTTAGTAGACAACTGTTGTAGCTACATAGAAGTTTTCCCACCCAAAGTCAGGTAATTTGAGGGAAGTTCTTTTCTATTATGAGATATGAGACAAAAGGTAAGGGAAATTAGGTCAGTAGATCTCTTAATATCCCCATAGAATTTCCCCAAAGATGAATATAGGGATTTTTAGCTTTTAAAACTAAGGTAATAAATAAAGCAAATTTAAAACATTGAAATGAGCAACACCGGATATTGTTATACTAGAGATCAAATTAATTAAATTTTTGTTCTACATAGAGAATAATTTATTTTGTTGGCTAATACTTAGTAAACCTATAAAACTAACAGTTTATTTACACTATAACCTGTTGGTTTCTTTTGATTTGAAAACAAATACTAATTTCTACTGTGAAGTGTGAGTTTTGTTGAAATTTTGTTCCCCTGATTTTTCTTTTCTTTTTTTCCTACAAAGATATTTACTTTCAGCACCATGGAGAGAAATAATCCCCCTTGAGACATGATTTGCCTATGCCAACCTGCTAAACATTGGAATTAACCATGCCCCTTGTCATGGTTAAAAAAAAATTACTGGAAAAATGGAATTACATGGAAAAAAAAATTACTGATTCATTATCTTTGGATTGAGGATTAGAAACATTAAGTAAGTGGGCATAATCCATAGGTAATTCTGATTAGCTATTCTAAACATCTGAACTAGTTTTATCTAAGAATCTTAGAATAACACCTTAACTCTACAACTCCTCTGACCCTCTGAGTTTGTGGAACTGCAGTGGACAGTTGACATTCTTTAATGTAATGATGAACTTAAAAACAAAGGAAGTTCTTGAGGTTTATATTCAGTGTCCTACTTTTCAGTTCATAGTTCTTGTTTGGTAAGCATTTTTTCATGACTTATCCCAATGAAATATCTCTCTATGTTAATCTACTCCTGGAATGTATTATTGTAAGGTGAGTAATTCATGAACAAGTGATATAAACTGAAAATTCATAGAAGAGAATTATAAATGGCCAAATATTTAAAAAATAAAAAGATGACCAACCTCATAGATTATTAGGTAAATAAAAAAATTTTAAATCAGATATATTTTTCAGTAACCCAATAGGTGGGTAAAAAGCTTGAGTTTTCTAGTATTGTCAAGGATGTAATAAAATGGGAATTCTCAAACACTTCTGTGGGCTTAATAAACACTGATTTTTGCTAGCCCATACCCATTTTCTGCCATGTTCTCCCTTGTCTACCTTAACGTTAGAGACCAAAAATGAAAACAGTCATTTCTCAGACTTCTTTGCACCTGTGCAGGTCATATAACAGAGTTTATCAATAAACATATGAAAAACTCTCCAACCGTAGGTTTGCTGATAAGAATGTAAATTTGTAGGAGATACCGTCTTGTCTTAGCTTTATTATGTTTTGAATGGAAACATGACACATGGAGCAATGGCTGTCTTCTTTTCATCATAAGGGAAGGGCCAAGGAAGTCACAGATGTGCAGCTATAATATAACTGAACAAATGCCAGTACGTGTCTGCCTCCACACTTACTAGTCTGTGAGAAAAATAAACCTCCATCTATGTGTTAATTTTAATAGGATTTTCTGTTACTTGTATAATTCCTAAAATACACAGTGGAATTCTGGATTGAATAAATGTTTTTTGAAGGCAATTTGGCATAATTTATCACATTTTAAATACATGAAGCATTATTATTGTTATGTCTGGGGTATATGAATTTATCCTAAAGCTATATATAGCAATATACCAAAGACACATATAGGTATGCAAGGACATTAATTTCATCATTTTTTTAGCAATAGCAAATAACTGGAAATAACCGAGATGTTCACTGTTAAGAAGAATGGTTACATAAAACATGAGCACTATGTAGCTATTAAAATAGTGGCCCTACACACAAAACCACAGAAGGGTCATCAAAATTTGTTGCTGGCTTAAAAAACACATTTGAAAACAGCATGTATAATATGCCCCTATTTACAAAAAATATATATGTGTAAATGTAAGCATGTATGTGGAACTTTTACAATTGTTCATTTTTTGTATGGAATAAGAATGAGAGATTCTGCGTTCTTCCAGTCCTCACTAAGTTTGAATCTTGGTCAATGGCATATAATTACACATTAACATGCTAATAAATTTATTCATGTCAAAATATAGACACTTGATAACAGCTTAAATGTTTACCTTCCTCATGAGAATTTGAGTTTCAAATAGTAATTGAAGGAATTAACTGAAACTCCAGGTAGACAAGGGAGAAACATAATACATATCACTTCTTTGGCCTCGAAAATTATTTGTATAAGTGGCTAATTTTTAGTTATTTCTAAAACTAGTTTTTCCCCAGTGCATAGTTGGTAGTAAATGGGTAGAAGAGCTTAAAAAAAAAAGATTCATAAATAAGAAAAACCTTATGTATGAACCTTTAATTTTGAATGAATCTACAAGGATAATTTAGAGATTGTTATGGTAAGGATTACCTTAAATTACTCTTTTATTCTAGGGCTTCTAAACTGTTCAGCTTTTGAGGAAGAGTAATATCATTTTCACTGAGATAAAATTTTGAGAGCTGCAAATATTATTTTAGAAGAGATCATTTTATTTTGTCTTTCTAATGACTGCTAGTGCCTATCTTATTAAATGTTATGTGCTTTGTTTATTTTCAATTCATATCCAAAATAAAAAATGAAAAACTCTTAAAGCAATCAATCATTTTAATACTTGAACTCACACATTGACACCTGTTTGTTAACACCAATGAAGCCAAGTTTATAAACTTGATCTACTGCTTTTCTAATGATTCCAAAAGATGAGTGCTCTTTCTCTCATTATTTTTTTGTTCACAACCAGATAAGTTTAAAAGGCATACCAATAGTTGTGTAGGAATAACAACATGGGAGTAGAATGAAACCTGTTACTAGAGTGAGCTATTACTGAAAAGTTGAGGAGGAATGAATACTGCGTCTTTACAAGAGATATCATGTCTGTTATAATTCAGTATCTTTTATTGAACACTTACTATGTCCTTGGCATGATGATAACCTCTTTCCATGCTTTATTTCATTTAATCTTTAAAACAAGATATGAAATAGATTCTACTATTTTCTTCATTTTACTGGTGAAGTAGCTGCTGCTTAGAGAGACTATTTTCCCTAAGACCATATAAATAGTATGGGATTCTATCCCAGGTTTGTGTGATCCTGAAATTCAAACTGCTGATTATTATTCTGTACAGGTTTTTAAAGGCATTAGACATGAACTTGCATGTGATACATATATATATATATCCCATGTTGACAGGTACACTGTGTTATTCAATACTATTTGGACACAACTGAAGCGACTTAGCAGCAGCAGCAGCAGCACCAGGAATAGTTACTCAGTATATATTTGTTGAAAAGGTGAATAAATATATACATGAATAAGAGGCTAATAATCTGAATGGAAATATAATCAAATCTTTTTATTTTTTTTCTTCATAAAGCCATCTTCCTCTCTCAGGATGCTATTTAGTAATTTCCTTCTCTGGGTATCTGGCTGGGCAGACCTCTAAGATGTTCCCTGTTTAGTAATCTTAACAATTTAGGAAATATCATTTATTAGTCCTAGAGACTAATAGCTTTAAATTGGAGACTAGCTGAATTTTCCACCCATAGATGGAGAGAATTCAGGTGGAGCAGAGCTTGTAACCACCCCAAACAACACGTCTTTCTTTGCTTCCTCCTCTCACTGGATCATAAGGAAACTCATGGAGAGGGCTGGCTTTGAAGAGCTCCCAAGATAGCTTTCCAGATGACCTCTTGTTCACAGGGCCTGCTATCAATATTTTGAAAGGCGTAAGTACCATGGAGAGCAACCGGAGTGATGCCATTTCCTCCCTTGATTGGTACATTGTTCTGGAAGTGCTGATGCAGTGTTCTTCCTCAGAGGAGGGCAGCCTAAGGTCCTGGCTTTGCCTAATTTACAAATTCAGAGACTAATCAGTGTTTTAGAACTCTGTCAAACGTCTCAGATTGAAGGAACTAAGAATAATTTCTACATATGTGATAAGAAAAGAAGCAAAAGAAAGCCTAGGGTCTGTGTTAGTCCATATAGAGCCCATCGGGAGTACCTATCTGCCTTTTCTTTAGTCCAGACCATCCCCTGGTACATTCAGATTAATTTTCTCATGCATATTTGGGAAAATATTAAACCATTCCCTTGTTTATGCACCCTGTATAGCTCTCACTGCCTAGATTCCTTAGCACTGAGCCCTCTTCTAGCTTTGCTGTTACCTTCCACAACTGTCCTAGGTGAATTCTCTGCTCCAGATAGAGTGATTTATTAGCCTCTATTCTAAAATGGAGCTTCCAGTAACAACATTAACATCTAGCATTTATCAAGCATGAGCTTTGTGCTAAATATTCTGCTAAATGCTTTATGTAAATTATTTTATTAAATTTCATGACTCTATGAGGGAAATGAGGACTTTCCTGGTGGCTCAGATAGTAAAGAGTCTGCCTGCAGTGTGGGAGACCCAATTTCTATCCCTGAGTCGGGAATATCTCCTGCAGAAGGAAATGGCAACCCACTCCAGTATCCTTGCCTGGAAAATTCCATGGACGAAGGAGCCCGGTAGGCTACAGTCCTTGGGGTCGCAAAGTGTTGGACACGACTGAGTGAGTTTATTCACTTTTATGAGGTAAATGCCATTTTATAGATAGAGATACTGAGGTAAAAAAAAGATAAGTAATGTATCCAAGGTCATACAAGTGTTGATAGAAAGCTAGAGTTGGAATGTAAGCAGTTTAATTCCACATTGCTTTAACCACTAAATCTCTGTCATAGAATAAAACAATTCAGATCTTTAGTTTTATCCTTCAGGCAAGGTTTATGGTCACAATACCAAAATGAGTAGAACACTCTTTTGCTATCTCAAAAGCTGGAAGACATGCAGATAGCTTATGCATTTGGTTCATCTAGTCATTCAGTGGTGTTTATTGAGTACTTTCTATGTGTCAACTGTTTCAGGCTCTGCAAATACAGCAGTGAAGAAAACAAATGGAAATCTTCATCCTCATGGGACTTATATTCTAGCACATTCTAGTTCCTCCTATTTTATCAAAAGGGACTTAAGTCAGTCTGGATGATACAAGGCAGTATGGATGATACAAGGAAGTGTTTGTCCCTGGCAAGGGACGTGCAAACATGTAATTTGCTTTGCTTTTCTCTTGGAGAGTGATCACTCAGCCAAACGAACATAGAGTTTCAAGCTTATCAACCAAGATTAAAATTTCATATTATAGTATTCAGAATTCAGAGCACACCTCTTGTATGTGTATGTGTGTGTGTACATGCATGCTAAGTTACTTCAGTCGTGTCTGACTTTTTGTGACCTCATGAACTGCAGCCCACCAGGCTCCTCTGTCCATGGGATTCTCCAGGCAAGAATAACGGAGTGGGTTGCCATTTCCTCTTCGAGGGGCTCTTCCAGGTACTGAATCTGCGTCTCAAGCCTCCTGCATGGCAGGCAGGTTCTTTACCACTAGCACCACCTCATGTTGTAGTAGCCAGCCAGGAAATGTAACAGAAAGTGGGTAATGTAGCCAATCTACAAAAGCAGACCCGTCTCAGCTCTCATGGGCTGTTCCCAGACTGGAATGTGACCTAGTTTTGTGAAGCTATCAATACTTTAAGAGAAGGCAGAAATCTTAGTTTTTGACAAAATATTCAATTTTTTAAATTTTGGAAAATTAATTCAAAGTAAAACACAACAAAATAGAAAGCCCCAAACGTTGTGCCAATTAAAAAATACCTACTTTAAGGCTGAATAATATTTCACACATAAATGTATGATCCCACTTCTAAGAAGTATCTAAACTAGTCAAACACATAGAATTTGATGCCAGGGGCAAAGGAGAAGGGGAAATGAGAGATTATTATTCAGCAGGCATAAAGTTTCCATTATGCAAAAAGACAATGCTCTACAGATCTATTTTATGATACTGTCTCTATAACTAACAAATTGTATCATGCTTTAAAATTTTTGTTAAAAGTGTAGATCTCATAGTAAGCATTCTCATCACAATTAAAAACAACACATCTGTCAGAGTATATACATGTGCTATCAAGTGTATCTTTCCCTGTGTATGTGTGTGCATGTGTACACTGAGGTGGGACAATTAGAAACATTTCAGCAGTTAGCATGCTGATTTCACTGGAGGATCATATCACCAGAGACCTCAACTCCAGATCTAGTAGGATATAGAATGAAGGAGACCAGGGACGTTGCAAAGGATCCTGGAGAGGAAAGGAAGAATTAAATCACAAACTGAGGGAGGTGCAACAGGAGTTTGATAAAAGAATCAGGAGCAATGTCAGCATGTACCTTCCTGCAAAAACATCACAGAAAGTTTATTTCAACCAACCTCGCTTCCCTGCAGGCTCTTGGCAGCTCACTGACTTGCTCTGAGATGGAGAACAGACAGGTCATTTCTTCTTTGTCCCGGAGCTTTGGTAGCAAGAAGCTTTTCTTTTGAAGCTTCAGAGGCAGGGAAGAAAGAAAGTCTAGTGTCCCAGAGGACTTTTTTGTGAGGGAGATGTACTTTTACCTCGCTCTTCTGGTCTTGAAATGTTGGTGCTTTGCTGTTCTCTAGCAAGATGGATTTGTTCGCTTGCTTCTTTATTGTGGTAAGAACACCTAGCATGAGATCTATTCCCTGAACAAATCTTCAAGTGCATTGTACAGTATTGTTGACTATGGGTACTATGCTGTAAGCAGGTCTCTAGAAAAAGTTCATCTTATATAACTGAGGCTTTATTCCATTTGAACAACTCCCCAGTCCTCTTCCCCTCCACCCCTGGTAACCACCA
>SJYX01005080.1:48977-101825 GCA_006410675.1 Oreotragus oreotragus
TTTTTAATGGCTGAGTAATACTCCATTGTGTATATATACCACAGCTTTCTTATCCATTCATCCGCTGATGGACATCTAGGTTGTTTCCATGTCCTGGCTATTATAAACAGTGCTGCAATGAACATTGGGGTACATGTGTCTCTTTCTATTCTGGTTTCCTCGGTGTGTATGCCCAGCAGTGGGATTGCTGGGTCATAAGGCAGTTCTATTTGCAATTTCTTAAGGAATCTCCACACTGTTCTCCATAGTGGCTGTACTAGTTTGCATTCCCACCAACAGTGCAAAATGGTTCCCTTTTCTCCACACCCTCTCCAGCATTTATTGCTTGCAGACTTTTGGATCGCAGCCATTCTGACTGGTGTGAAGTGGTATCTCATTGTGGTCTTGATTTGCATTTCTCTGATAATGAGTGATGTTGAGCATCTTTTCATGTGTTTGTTAGCCATCCGTATGTCTTCTTTGGAGAAATGTCTATTTAGTTCTTTGGCCCATTTTTTGATTTGTTCCACTTTAAAAGGGAGCCCATTATAACACCTCAATTCTGATAGATCCTTATCTTTTTGTTATTTAAACTCTCCAAAAGCTTTCTTTCCCCTGGCCTCTGTTTCTAAATTGTGGTGGAACCAGACATTCTCTGATTGTACTAACATTTCTATGAACTTTCTGTTCAAGTCAGAATCAAGATGTCTTGATTGTCCCAACCTCTCCTGCACAATGTGTTAAAGGAGCCAGTTTACTCCCCCTCATCACTAGCCTGTGAGCTCCATAAAGGCAGGCATCAGCCTTTTTTTGTTCTTCACTAATATATGCCTGCCACCTATTATAGTGACTGACATATAGGAAGAAATCAGTAAATATTTGTTGAATTGTTGAAATATCTGATTGCACAGATCTCTTAGTCCCCATAGCAAGTACACCTAGAGTTCGTGTAAAAAAATAAATAAATACAAAAAATAAAAAAATAAATAAAAAAAAATCAATTAATCGAGCCACAGCACATTACCATTGGAAAGAATTTCTTGAAATTTTCTAGTTGAACTCCTTAACTATATACTACACAGGAAGAAACTGATGTATAGCGAACTAAACATCTAGAACAATTGTCTCATATCCAGGAAGTGATTGATTTGGCCTGCAGTGCTGGTTTTCTGTTCAAAAACACCAAAACTTAAGAGAACATATTTGACAAAACAATTACAGTAAATATAATAGGATCTTTTTTCAGTAATTATCCAGCCCTGCAAGTTCTTACAGTTTTTCTGGGTCCTTGAGAGTTAGAATAATTCTCATGAAGAGATGTGCCAGTCAACGGAGATCACTGGTGTTTTAGAATGTCTCATGACAGGAGGCTTGATTTGTTTCTTTGAGTCAGCAAAAGCCGCCTCTGGTGGGAGATGTAGCCTGGCTTTCTGAGTTAACAGATTTAATTACTGCTAATACTTATCTTGCACTTACATCATGCCAGGCACTTTTCAAAGGCTCTATGTGAATTGATTTATGAATTTCTCAGGGCCACCTTGTAGGGTAGGTTCTATTATTATAATTTTCATTTTGTAGGTAAAGAAATTGAGGCACAGAGAAGTAACTTCCTCAAGGTCAGACAGTGCGTTAGCAAAAGAGGACGTGAAACCAGGAAAAGTGTTTAAAGATGATAGGAAAAACAAGGTATTTATTCTCCATGGAGGGTATATCTGCTTCCCCATTCACTTGCAAAAGTGAGTCAACTTTCTCAAGATACACCTTTAGACTGTTGTTACCTTTAAACTATTGAGTTACATAAGCCCATAAATTCTCTACTGTAAGGAAGTCTGTTGGAGCTGGGTTTTCTACTACTTGCCACCTAACTGTTCCTAGCTGACATAGTTTGCATGTCAAATAAATGAGTCAATGTGTACATACAGCTATGCCTAATACCTGGTACTTATCAAGCGTTCAATAACTTGTATCCAACACTATTCTAATCAGAAGTTTCTCTCTGTTTTTCAGCACCTTTTGCCTTCACTCTCATCCCTAAGACTGTTTCTCAGGTTCTTGAAGCCCTCTTGAAATCTTTAAGCCCATCTCAAGTTCCTTCTCTCCTCCAAGGCCTTTGCCCAGATCCCTGGTCACCTGTCTCCAGCCAGTCCAGGTGAGATGCTTAGGCCCTTGCTGCAACTCTGTGCTCACTGAACACCTTCTTCCTCTGTTAACACAACAAGGTAACTGATCCTCTGTCTCTCGCTCCTTGGGGCAGGGACTAATTCCTATGGCTGCATTCCCTTACAGCCTGACAGATAGTAGGTGCTCAGTAAATGCATGCATGATCAAGTGAGGCTTTATTAGGCAAGCTATCTTAGCAGTTATGTCCCTGGCACACAGACAGGAAGAATATCAGGAAATCTCCCTGCTGTATCAGAGTCACACTAATAATCCACGACCAGAAAACAGAGGAAAAATAAAGCAGAGAAAGCTTTCCTAGCTACATACTCCTCAAAAGCAACAGGCAGTAGTTGCCAGGAACTACTTATCAATGTATAGTTTATTAGAGCTTTTGATAATGGTCTATAAATATCCTTGACTTTTTTCAGAGAAGTATTTCCTCATCCCTCCATCCTCATGTTCCATATTTAAAACTCATTTCTCAGATATTGGCATGCTGCAACATGAACCAGGGGCTCTAAAGTCATCTGTGAAGATTTTCTTCCCTAATTTTTGCCAGCCATCAGGCAGAAATTGTAGTTATAAACAGGATGGGGTGAGGGAAGGGAGCTCATTGCCTTGGCTGCCTCAGTGGAGAAAACTTTTAGTCAATTTTTTTTTCCTTTTAAATCCTCAAGTTGAAAGTAATTCCCACATTTTATGAAAGGCATGGAGATAAGATTGAAGAGAGGTGACTGTGAGGGGGAGTTTCTAAGGAGACTGATTAGGGCTCTTGTCCTGTTCAAGAGGAAAAAAGAGAGCAGAGAGGTGTTTGATGCAGAACTTGAGCAGAGCCTCCCAGGGATGGAAAATGCTTCTGTCTGTCTACTCTGGCTCTTGAGGTCAACTTCAAAACTTTGCTTCTTGACAAACAAGCTTGACTAAGGCAGCTCTTCTCCCCCGGGTCCTGTGGCAAAGTTTTGGACAACCTGGAGCAGCCTTTTTGTTTTTTACTTTAAAATATTTTCTCTGCACAGTGCTAGGGTTCAGGAATAAGAAGCAAATCTAAGGTGCATGAGATGGTCATCAAATAGAAGCATTGTAGTCCCAGCTGAAAATCATTTAGGTATGATCCTCTAAGCCAACGCTCTTCACCACCATATGCAATCTCTAGTCTTAGTAAGGCAGCATTTGTTTGTTGTTTGTTTCACGGTCCTTTCGTTTTTTATTATATTAGGCTCTGTCTTCTCCAATGCACAAACATAGAGTGCCTGCTGCAGTGCCAGCCAGGGCAAATGCCCTCCTGTCCTCAGGACGCAGGGAGCCATAGCGGGCAGCAATGAGGAGTTTCACTACAGTGTCCTCATCGAGACTAGGGTTTGGGCTCCGGCTCTGTCTCTTAAGGGCTTCCTTGGTGGCTCAGAGGGTAAAGTGTCTGACTGCAATGCGGGAGACCCGGGTTCAACCCCTGGTTTGGGAAGATCCCATGGAGAAGGAAATGGCAACCCACTCCAGTATTCTTGCCTGGAGAATCCCATGGACAGAGGAGCCTGGCGGGCTACAGTCCATGGGGTTGCAAAGACTGAGCAACTTCACTTTCTTTCTTTTCTTTCTTTCTGTCTCTTAATAGCTATGTGGCCATGGACAAATGACACAGTAATATCCACCCCATAGTTTTAATGTGAACATCAGATGATATATTGGTTTATATATAACACTGTATATAAAATTTTACATTTTATATATGATAATATATAAAATAAGCAGTCTCTGATGCATTGTTGCTCACAAGTAAATGGTGGTCCTAATGATGATTTCCATCAAAGTTTAGATTGCATTCTTTCTAGAAAAAATTCATTACATTGGTCCTTGGGCGCTGTAATACCGCCATCCTTTATTTTCCAATTACCTTCTGTTCAAAAGTAATTTATACCTAAGGACAGTCTCCTTTCCCTTGTGGAGGCAGAAAATTGTACCTGTATGTGGTAGGGGAGGTGAAGAGTGGTTCTTAGGCGAGGCAACAAATCCTTTACAAAGAATGTGAAAGAGAAAAAAGGTAAAGGGTGAGCACCGATCCCTTTTGCTGAGCTCAGCTGCCATGTATATTGGCTACTAATGGTTCACAATGGCATACTTTTCTGTGACAATTTGCCCTGGATCAGTGGAAGTTCCTGAGAAATCTGTTTGTGGGTAAAGAAGCTAGAGTTAGAACCATACACATAGCAACGGACTGGTTCAAAACTGGGAAAGGAGTACATCAAGCTTGTATACTGTCACATTGCTTACTTCTATGCAGAGTACATCATGAAAAACGCCAGACTGGAAGAGTCACAAGCTGGAATCAAGATTTCTGGGATCAATATCAATCACCTCCTATATGCAGATAATACCACTCTAATGGCTGAAAGCGGAGAGGCACTAAAGAGCCTACTGGTAAGGTTGAAAGAGGAGAGTGAAAAAGCTGGCTTGAAACATTTAAAAATACTATCATGGCATCTGTTCCCATCATTTCATGGCAAATAGAAGGGGGAAAAGTGGAAGAAGTGGCAGACTTTACTTTCCTGAGCTCCAAAATCACTGCAGATGGTGATTGCAGCCATGAAATCAAAAGATGCTTGCTCCTTGGAAAGAAAACTATGACAAATCTAGATAGCACATTAAAAAGCAGAGACATTACTTTTCCAACAAAGATCCATATAATCAAAGATATGTTTTTTCCAGTAGTCATGTACAGATGTCAGAGTTGGATTACAGAGAAGGCTGAGAGCTGAAGAATTAATGCTTTTAAATTGTGATGCAGGAGAAGCCTCTTGAAAGTCCCTTGGACAGCAAGAAGATGGAACCAGTCAGTCCTAAAGGAATCAACTCTGAATATTCGTTAGAAGGACCAAAGCTAAAGCTGAAGCTCTAATACTTTGGCCACCTGATGTGAAAAGCCAACTCATTGGAAAAGACCCTGATGCTGGGAAAGATCGAAGGCGTGAGGAGAAGGGAGCAACAGAGAATGAGATGGTTGATGGCATCACCGACTCAACTGACATAAATATGAGCAAACTCTGAGAGATAGTAGAAGGCAGTGGAGCCAGGCGTGCTGCAGCCCATGGGGTCACAAAGAGATTAAGCAATAACAATAGGAAGCCACCCTGCTCAGAGATGCCTGGGAGGATACACCACATCCCACTCCCCAACCACCCTGCAGCTCTCAGTTAATGACTGATTGATAGGAATGAAAGCCTGCTATCTTGCCCCAGGGTGGGACATTTTGATTCTACCATTCCTGCTATAGAGCCCCCATGGGCTCAGTCTGAGTATGCATAGAGTCTTCCCTTATCTGTCTTCTCACTCCCAAACTGATTTCACTTGAGAGCCCTCTCTTAAAATCCCCTTGTGTAAAAACCCCTATCTCAGGCTCTGCTCCCAAGGAATCTAACAGCCATTTTCAAAAAATTTTATGGAGGAATTCCCCTCCCATTGTGTCCTGCCTTTTAGCTTAGAGGGGTCTTCCAGAATCAACCATTTTTCTTGGCTTTCAGCTGGCAGATGGGAAAACAAATTGTCAGGAACATGTACCTGAGCTAAGTGTATGTAGCAGACCTGTGAAGTCTCAGTGCTGTGAGGCTCAGGGGCAGTGAAGGAGAGAACAAATCATCATTCAGTAGCAGACATATGGACAACTCATCTTATTTAAATTCTAATAAACCTAGCATAATGTCCTCCAGGTCCATTCACGCTGTTTCTCGTGACAGGATTTCCTTCTTTCTCAAGGCTAATAATATTGCATTGTCTGTACATACCACATTCTCTTTATTCATCCATTAGTGGACATGCAAATTGTCCAATTTAAATTGACATGTAAATTGTCAGAGGATGAGATGGCTGGATGGCATCACTGATGCAACAGACATGAACTTGGGCAAACTCTGAGATGGTGAGGGACAGGGAAGCCTGGCGTGCTTCATTCCGTGGGGTTACGAGGAATCAGACACTGACTGAACAACAGCAAATTGTCTGCTTTCCTTGGCTGTTGTGATTAATGCTGGATGAACCTGGAGGACCTTATGCTGAGTGAAATAATCGCAGTAGAAAAAGTGCTACATATTTCTACTTATGAAATGTATCTCTAATAGTCAGACTCAGAGAAGCAGAGAGTAGAATGGTGGTTGCCAAGGGCAGTGGGGAGGGGAAATGCAAGTTGATATTCAGTGGGTATAAAGTTTCAGCTTTACTAGATGAATTGGTTCTAGAGATCTACTATGCAGCATTGTGCCTGTTAATAGTACCATACAGAACAATTAAAATTTTGTTAAGAGGATAGATCTTATATTAAGTGGTTTTTTACTATAATAAAAAATAAACACATTCTAACAGGACTAAAAAGGTATTAATATTTTTATGCAAGTTATTTGTCCTGGGCAGAAGAGGAAATAAAACTTATTTTGTATTTGGTTAATAGTATTCTTTCTAAATATTGATGTATCTCTTTTCAAAATTACTATTATTTTTTTTAGTGAGCAGAAGATTTCTTTCCTTTTTTATTTTTTTTTTATGCTGTACATTATCACTCAAAGCCAAGAACTTAATGGTAAGTTAAGGAAAAAAACTGGGACAGTAAACCTAGTTAAGAGTCTCTGCTTATCTGGGACTTTCTTATCTTAAATGCAAGGTTTTCAGCAATGTCATTTCCAAATCCAGCACGCATGGTTTCAAGAAGGCCTCGTGATTTGGAATAATTTTATAATATTACCATAGCAACTCATGTGATTGCGCAGATACTGAGAATAGAAATCCACAACAGAATTGTTAGGAAGGAATTTTTTTAAACACATATACAGTCAGAATTAAATAAAAATCAAATTGTACTTTTGTGGAGTGATGGTACAGAATTTTTTTTTTAAGTGAATCTTATTTTACCTTTTTAAATATGAGAAACTCAGTAAGGAAAATTCAATGCAATAAGACAGCTGTAAAAAAAAAAAAAAAATCCTGAAGAAAGTAGTGCTTGTGTAGCAATGCAGGACAGAGGGCTGCAGGGAGAATCTGCATGTTACAGAGAGGTTGAAAATGTACTAAGTAGATGTGCAGGCTGTAGGTGTGGTGTGGGGTGCGGGGGGCGGGGCTGGTTTCTCAGTCACTGTCGTATTTGACTCTTTGTGGTCCTATGGACTATAGCCCACCAAGCTCCTCTGTTCATGGAATTTTTCAGGCGAGAAGACTGGAGTGGGATGCCATTTATTCCTCAAGGGTATCTTTCCGACCCAAGGATTGAATTCTTATCTCCTGCGTCTCCTGCATTGGCAGGTGGATCCTTTACCCCTGGGCCACCTGGGAAGCCCATAGCTGGTACATATTTCAAAGGATTGATGAAAATTATCAATAATATGACTGTGGGATTGTTCTTGTTCCCCACCAAAGGTGCCCAATTTGGGAGTTCCAAAGCTAGGGAATTAAAGATTATTAGAATGAAAATGTTCTTAGAGGTCATTTATGATGTTTGACTCTCCCCTGCCAATTTTGTACCAAACGGTATGCCAATAATATACAGTGGTGGATACTGGCTTTTTTGTCCAGTTGCTATTTCTCTTCCACATGGTAATACATTTTATGATTTTTCTTTGGGGAGCCACTCATCCCCATCACATCATTGCATTCCAAAGCTCCTTGTTGGGGGAGGGAGGGACACACAGGTCAGCTGTAGTCCGAGTACATCCTCCCACACACAGCAATGAGATAAAACCTGAGCAAGGCTGAAATCCAACAGGCGGGGACATCTTTATATTTCTGTTGGAACTCCTGAGAAAGAGGCTCTGTCTTTCCACTGGACTTGCTAAGGCATTAGACTGAAAACAGAGAGAAGCAAGTATCCATCTTGGCACAAACAAGGTTAAGCCTGCCAGAGAATGAAGGCAAAATTCAGAAATATGACTGCAAACCTCAGGTGGTCCCTTGGCATTGCCTGGCAATTCTAATATATTTTTCTGGCCAATCTACTCTCTCATTCTCTGAGAGGTCCACTTTAAATCTTCCCCTTGCTCTTCAAGCTTCCAGTATGTTCCCCTCACCATCCACTTGCATCTGATGATACCACTTTTTATTTCAGTGAGAAAATAAAAATGGTTAGGACACTCTATGTTTCCACTAGCAAAGCTATCAAACGTCCAGCTTCTTAGTAATATTATAAATATTGTTGTCCCTTTATTACAATGGTCATCTGTCTCTGATCTACTATCAACCCTCTCTGATGTGGTAGTGTTGCTATTCAGCCACTAAATCTGAACAACAGTGTTCGACTCTTTGCAACCCCATAGACTGCAGCATGCTAGGCTTCCTTGTCTCGCTGTCTCCCAGAGTCTGCTCAAATTCATGTCCATTGAGTTGGTGATGCTCTCTAACCATCTCATCCTTTGCCACTCTCTTCTCCTTTTGCCTTCAGTCTTGCCCAGCATCAGGGTCTTTTCCAGTGAGCCAGCTCTTCACATCAGGTAGCCAAAGTACTGGAGCTTCAGCTTCAACATCAGTTCTTCCAATGAATATTCAGGGTTGATTTCCTTTAGGACTGACTGCCTTGATCTCCTTGCAGTCCAAGGGACTCTCAAGAGTCTTCTCCAGCACCACAATTTGAAGTATAAATTCTGCAGTGCTCAGCCTTCTTTGTGGTCCAACTCTCACATCCATACATGACTACTGGAAAAACCCACTGCTCTGACTATATGGACCTTTGTACACAGATGTGTACATAGCATATAAATGTGTACTGGGTTCCAAATATTAGCACCACTACTCAATGAGTTTGCTTTTTCACTTACACCTTGCTCTTTGTCATGATCAAAGTTCTCTTTACTATGTTATTCCCATCAGTTTATGAACTTTCTGTGACTTTTCCCAACTTAGAAAACTAAAAACATTTCCTCTTTTAACTCACAAATCCTTCTTTAGCTTCTACCTATTTCTCTATTGTCCTTTACAGTGAATCTTCTTCAAAGTATCTCTCTGTGCTCCTGGTCTCCTCTTTCTCCTCCCATCTCATTTCAGCCCTCAGCAATCAGAATTATGATCCCAGTATCCCACTGAAATCACTCTTTTCATGTTTTCCCTTTAATCAGTGTTCCACTTTTACCTCTTGATGTATTGATTTCAGTTGACTTTGAAAACATTTGTTTTCTCCTTGTTATTTGCTGTTCCTTTCTCATTGTTGTAACTGGATCTTCTTTCTCTTTTAGAATAGAGCTCAACCCCAGATTCTCTCCCCTATTTTAAATATAAATAGTAAATATCTATCCATGGCTTTAAATGCCATCTTCTTACTCATGGATAGTTCCCATGTGTTTATCTTTAGCCCTTTAACCTTGAGATGGGCTATAATAATATGCATTTCTGTGAATCTTTACACACACACATGCATGAATATTTTTCTGCTTAGATCCAAAATATCACAGTCAATCCTCACATCTCTATTTCTCTTACGCCACACATCCAGTCCATCATTAAGTCCTGTGAGTCACAAACCTGACTGCCTCTCTCGATCTTTGTAGCTTTATCTCAGTTCAAGCCACTTCCATCTGTCTCTCACTTGGATTAGAACCATAATCCTCTAACGTATTACGTGCTTCTTAGAGTGTCTTGCCCCTTTAGATGACACTGTATTCAGCAAGTAGACAAGTTATTTTAATATAGAAATCAGATCATATCACATCATTGCTCAAAACCTTCAGTGGTTTTGCATCAGTCTTGCTTGGGTTTCAAGGTCATATATGCCCTGGTCCTTTTCCCTCCCAAACTCCTTTCATACTTTCCTCTCACTCACTTGCCTCCAACCAACCATAACTTTTCAACACTTTGCAACTTGCAACTCAAATATGAAAGCATGCTTCAATATCAGCACCTGTGAATTTGCTGTTCACTGTACCTGAAATGCTCTCCCCTGGTTATTCATCTAACTTACTGCCCAACTATCATCACCTCCCTGACCACCAGTCTGTGATAGTCCTTCCTTAAGCCCATCATAGTCTCTTACTCCTTAGGTAGGCTTATTTTTCTTCATTGCACTTATCAGTCCATGTGGTTTAATACACCAACTGTCTCTAGACCTAGAACTTCATGAAGGTAGAACTATGTCTATTCTACCACCTGTACACTCAGCACACAGAATAGTGCCTGACACAGAGTGGGTATCCAATAAATAGACGGAAAAAGAAAAAAGTGAAAGTGTCAGTTGTTCAGTCATGGCTGAATCTGTGCAACCCCATGGACTGTAGCCTGCCAGGCTCTTCTGTCCACAGGATTCTCCAGGGAAGAATATTGGAGTAGGTAGCCATTCCCTTCTCCAAGGAATCTTCCTGACCTAGGGATCGAAGTCAAGTCTCCTGCATTGTAGGCAAATTCTTTACCATATGAGCCACCCAGGAATCTAAATATATGTGAACAAATCAATAAATAAGTGAATGAATGACAGCAGCAAAATTCCCAACACGTTTGAGCCAGGAACCCAGCAATGCAGGGTCTGGTCTCCTCCAACTTTACAGAACAAGAATCAAAAGTCTTATTTCTCTCTCTCTCTCTGATACTTCAGTTCAGTTTCCTCAAACTGGTGGCTGAAAGACTTTTGACTACAGGCAGTGCTGTGCTGGAGCTGTCTTGCTCAGGCTTATGAGAATGGAATGTGCTCATTTCCTTCCCACTCTGCTTTTAATGGTGTTAGTTTCGAGTCAGGCACACTGGGAGTAGTCCCACTATGGAAATCAGCAAACTCTACAAGTCAGGGATCTATGTTTTCCTTTTTAGCTTCTTTGGAGATTTTGAGTTAACATTTGCCAGCATACCACTGTATGTCTCTTGCCATTCCTTATCAAGTTTCAGGGAAGGGGCTCTCCCTGATCACTGAAGTGAAGTGAAGTGCAAATCACTCAGCCGTGTCTGATTCTTTGCAATCTCATGGCTATATACAGTCCATGGAATTCTCTAGGCCAGAATACTGGAGTGGGTAGCCTTTTCCTTCTCCAGGGGATCTTCCCAACCCAGAGATCGAACCCAGGTCTCCCACACTGCGGGTGGATTCTTTACCAGCTGAGCCACCAGGGAAGCCCATGGATACTGGAGTGGTTAGCCTATCGCTTCTTCAGCGGATCTTCCCAACCCAGGAATCAAACTGGGGTCTCCTGCATTGCAGGTGGATTCTTTACCAAGTAAGTTATCAAGCTGTGATCACTAAAACCTAATCTGATATGGGACAGCTGTCACCATTACAAGTACTTAATGATTATGTAGTTTCTGAAACGTGCTGCATTTCTCTTTTTAACTCCCGTTCTGCTTTCTGCAGCAACACAGAGCTAGTCTAATCATTCTTCTATATAATTAACCCCCAGTATTTCAATAAAACTCTTTGTACATCATCCTCTCTCTTACTTTTCATCTCTATGTATTTCCAGGCTAAATGCCCTAAAATCTATCCCTTTCCCTCTTTTACTGGCCAACTTCCTGTTTTAAAGAAAAATTGTTATTTTTAATATACACTGAAATATTTTATACACAGTAGGAACTCAACTGATACTTAATGTGAATTTATCAAGCATTCTGGAAGACAAATTATCTTGATTATAAATTTTTTAAAATGTCAGCATTGATATATATTCAGAACTTCTATGTATAAACACATTCTGAAGTCAAGATATATTTCTCCCTTAGTTAATTTCAGCAAGATTAAGGCAGACATCTTTCATGATCATTCTGCTCATAATTTATGTCAAATACTTTCACAGCATACAAAGAAACGGAGTCTAAGTTGTTAGAAGACTTGACCACTGATATTAGCAAACTAAGATCTTCCAACTCAGATCTCAGCCTTTTTTTAACCATTAACTCCTAGATTCATCTCTTAAGAAATATCATTTTTTCTTAAAATGGTTATTTCTTTATGTTAATTAGTATTTACCATCTGTTAGATTCCATTCAGACACTAGATGAATAACTAATCAGCATCTTGACTCTTGGTCTTATTTGCCCCATTGCCAAATCTAGATAGTGTTATTCTATCAGCCCAAAGACCAATAATCTTTTGTAAACTTTTTTCTCATTTTTCCTGTTAAGACTTATGGTGTTTAACAAAAAACATCATTGATTTTTATTTTGTCTTTTTCTAGGCGCTCATTCAATCAGCACATCTTTACTGAGGATATTTTATGACACACAATCTTCTGAGCTCTGAGGGTACCAAGGTGAACAAGATGAACAAGCCTCTGATCTCATGGAGCTTAATTGCTAATGATACGTAGGGATTAAGCAGACAGTGAAGAAGAACTGTGAATAGTAGTAAGCTGTTTATAAAAAAGAAAACAGTATTATGTGGTAGGGATGGCTCCATGAGGGAGGTGGTTGTTTGGTCATGGAAAAGGTCTTAGACTTTTGAACTGAGGCTTTAGAAATGATAAGGAGACAGGCATGCAGAATCCTGAAGGAGAGAACACTCAGAGCAGAGGAAACGATGATGATGAAAGCCTGAGCAGGAATGAGGTTGAATTTTCTGAGGCAAAGAGAGAAGGTCAATGTGGCCCCAAGGTACAAAATGATGCCACAAATGAAGTCGGGGACCAGATCATAAGCTTTGTGAACAATAATAAAACTGTACTGTGTTCTTAGAGCTATGACAAGCCCCTGGGTAGTTTAAGTAGTAGAATAACATGATATAGTTTATATTTAAAACTCTCTCTCTCTGAATTCTGGATGGAGTGTAGACTGTCAGGATCAAGCATGTGAACAGGAAGAGCAATTAGAAATGGTCCAGAAAAGAGACAGAGCATGGTGTCGTCCGTAGAGACAGCTATATTTTCCAGGGTATATTTTGAAAACCGAGCCCAAGGAATCTGAGGATGAATTGAATGGAAGTACTGGGGAGAACAGAGACACAAAAATTGAGTTTGTGGTTAAAGATGTGTGCGATGAGATATATGCTGATGACATTGACCAAGATGAGAAAGCAGGGGGTGAAAGTGATTGGAAAAGAACCTGAGTCTCTAGTGTCAGATGGGACAGAAAGTCATTTAAGATGGTTGTAGTCCATGGGGTCGCAGACAGTCGGACAGACTGAGCGACTTCACTTTCACTTTTCTCTTTCATGCATTGGAGAAGGAAATGGCAACCCACTCCAGTGTTCTTGCCTGGAGAATCCCAGGGATGAGGGAGCCTGGTGGGCTGCCGTCTATGGGGTCACACAGAGTCGGACACGACTGAAGTGACTTAGCAGCAGCAGCAGCAGTCAAGGCAAAAGAGCAATGCACAGGGCACCGGAAGAACAGCTTTCTAACCCTTGGTCTGTTGTTGAACGTATGAGTGATCCCAGGCATTCTCCCAAAACATGCCCGACAAAATCTTAGATTTTTCATTCTCTATGTGAGTGGGCTAGATTGTTTCTAAATTTCCTCCCCACTTTTCCTTTCTCTGATGCACAGCAACACCTGCTTCTCTACAGTCGAACACTTCCAGGCCTGTTTTCCCACAAGAAGAGAAGCTCTTGTTCCCAAATTCAGACCTGGGTCTTCTATTTCTTGTCCCCCTCTCTTTAACAAAATTATTTTGCATTTTCTTGCCTTTGCCAGTAACACACGAAAAAAATAGTTCTTCTGCATTAATTTTCTATCTTTTCAAGCTACTTAAGTTCATCTCTTTAAAACACAGACTTGATATAGTTTTTTTTTTTTTTATCACACTGAGTGTCACAGCTGGAGAAGTATGTTAGAAGAACATGTTTACAAATGAGAGAGTTGTATGTATATCTTACTGCAGATCCCTCTCAATTGAAGAGTCTTCTCTTGTGGTCAGATTCACCCAAATGCAAAACATCCCAGCAATGGTGTAAGAAGATATTTATAAAGAAGGAGGGTGAAAGTAAACAAGTAAGGAAGATTAATGCTCCCACCTTTAGGAATAACGTGCTACCTGCCTGAAAAAGAACCAAGTACTGTTGTCTCCAATAAGGGTTCCATTAATCAAAGCCTTGCAGCAACTGTATAATGAAGCCAAGATGTTAAGGAGGATTAGAATAGCTGTACTTTCTCCTTTGCTGGCACGAGTGGCAATCTTAGGGTCAGCACTAGTATCATCTGTTTCAAAATATTATAGATGGGAAAAAGAAATGACAACTACCAATTCCCAAGGAGGGATCTGCAGACCTCTCCCTAGTATTGAACGCTGCTCCAAAGACAAAACAGTTTCTTGGTTATTTCGTGGAGAAAACTGCATACTTTATACTTGTCCTGGTGATGTATAAAACATATCCCAAAGCCTCACAGTAAAAAACCTACTTCCTTCTGTTGAATTAAAAGTTTCTCAAATTACTTTGCTCATGTTATTACCATCTGCAATACAGTCTCTTTTTAATAGAGGCTCTACTGTTTCAATTACTTAATTACTAGAATTGTCCAACTCGGGCTCCGCAAGGCTCTCCAGCATGGCTTTTATGCTGTCTTTATCCGGGCACCGTGCCTGGTACAGAATCCATGCCAAACTGGCCTCAAAAATATTAACTCAATTTGAATCACATTTAGTCTAACATTCTGCCTGTCAGTGATGTGGACTGTCCATCTCAGTTTCACTAGCTGATCCCCATTTGGAGTCTATCTTCTAGAACATGTTCTGAACTTATTTACAGGCTCAGCTTCAAGAAAATTCCATATATCCTATTCCATGTATTCTATTCCCAGGTTCTATACATGTTTAAAATCTACCACTTTTCAGACTCACAGATACAGAGAACACACATGGTTACCAGCAGGGAGAGGGAAAGGGGTAATACAGGAGTTGGTGAGCTCGAGGGACAAACTGCTGGATGCAAGTTGGGTTCAAGGAAGTGCTGTACAGTATGAGGAGTATAGCCAATATTTTAGTATAACTGTAAATGGAAAGTGATCTTTAAAAATTGTATTAAAAGTAAAAAAAAAAACCCTACTGCTTTTAAGCTTCATGACTTTCTCTCAGGTCTTGTTATACAAAATTTATTTGACTTACAAGAAAAGCTCTCATTTCAAAGTTTCTGGCTACTTTCCTTGAAGAAGGCAGATCTTCTTGGAGCAGTTTTCCCTCCCCTGGGGAGAATCTGATGGGTACTTGGAGGTTAGGGATAGATGGATAGAGAGGTCCACAGTACTTATGAGAACTGTGTGGCAATGAGCTGAATTGGCAAAGAAACTGGTTGACTTCTTTGGCTTCAAATGATATTTTTGGAAGGAAAACAATCACTTTCCTTTCAGACAATTAGAAATTCACTAATAAATTAAAATTGTTCTGAAAAGGGTTTTCTACTAATCAAAAGAGAATGCATCCTGAAGAATGGTAAATGTAATGTGGTAAGGAATAAGGCAGTCCTGGTGGGAAAGCTGGCTTGGGCAAAGAATAGGTGGTTCTTATTGCTTATGATGAGATTAGAGACAAAGTCTGAGCTGGTGAATGTGCCTGAGAGGGCTCACCCAGGGGCCAGAAACTGCAGGAACAGCTGCACAGCACAGAATCCAGGCATATTTTCCATAGCCAGACTGTGTGGCAGAAACAGAAGCACCTGTGAGTCAAAATCTTGGATATTTTAAAAGAAAAATAACATTCTCTGATTCTTTCTGTCAGGTAATGAACCGGCCCATTTGGCATGGGTAAGCCCCTAGGGAGCTGTAAATGTGAAACAACAGATTGGGGTGATCAATGGGCTTTGAACAAGTCACATGATTTTATTTTGTATTCTTCTTTTGTTTCCCAAGTTATCCTTATCTTTATTCAGAGTTTTCAGAATTCTTATCACTTGGCTCTGTATTCATTGTCCCTGCCTTCTTTTCTGAATTATTTAGATTAAATACTTAAACATCATCTTTCCTATAGAAAGAATGATTATCTTTATTTTCAGTGAGTGGGATACTTAGTGAAAAAATGTAATAGAGCACAAAGAGGAGGATACAATTTTATTGAAAAGTTTCCTATTGTTAAAAATAAGGGAAATCTTCCAAGTCTTCCCTAGATGATTTAATATAAGAACTTTTATATTTACCAAGGAAATAATCTATCTTTGCCATTTTTCTCCAACATCTAGTGAAAATCTGTGCATATGTTAGGTGTTCAAAAAACACCTACTGGTTGATAAGAAGGCAAAAACTTTGACAGTCACAGAATGATGTTATAGGGAAGGCAAAGACAACCAGTCAAACATGGTGGGTAACAGAATGGAGGGGCAAACATCTACACCAAGATCTACTTTGTACCAGTGAGTGAAGTCGCTCAGTCGTGTCCAACTCTTTGCGACCCCATGGACTATGGGAGCCTACCAGGCTCCTCTGTCCTCGGGATTTTCCAGGCAAAAGTACTGGAGTGGGTTGCCAGGTGCTATGTTAACTTGTTTTTCCCTGTATATATTTAAGAATTCACACAATAAAGCTATGGCAAGGTGCTATTATCCCCATCATGCACACCAGTGAGGTTACCTGACTCCAAATAACAGAACTGGGAATTTGGACACAGGACTATTTACATTCAGAACTCAAGTTCTTAAAAACGTCATATAGTGAATATATGATATTTGTCTAATACAGCTCTTATAAACAATTGAGATTATCCCTACTTCATAAAGTATCTAAATACAAAATACTTTAAACTATATTTATTTATATATAGATACAAATATATAAATATTGTCATATTTTGAATCAAGTGATCAAGTTTATAGGTTCAGTCATAAGTTGCCCTACCCTACCCTTTTCTTCTCACATGATTCTGGAATGTTACTCTCCTGTTCATTTTTCAACAATGATGGGAAATAATGCAGATTTTCTATTTTATTCTCTAAAAAGAAAAAAGCCTTTAGTGCTGAAAATTTGAAGACTTAGGTTAAGCATAATATTAATTTGTATTTAGTTTATACTTGAGCCAGTTTCTCTGCTATATTACCAGATGATGAATTCTAATTGAAGATCCAGTCCTTGCTTATTTGAATGTGTGGATTTCCATTTAACTTTGTTATTGTCAGAGAACATGCTTTGTATGATTTTAGTTTTTAAACATTTGCTGAGATTTGTTCTTTGGTCCACCACATAGTCTATGTGCACTTGAAAAGTCTGTGTATGTGTATCAGGTAGAGTGTTCCATAAACGTCATCACAGTCATAGTGGTTCATAGTGTTTTCAGGATTTCTATATCTTCACTGATTTTTCTACTTACTCTACCAATTATTGAGAAAGGCACACTGAAGCCTCCAACTACACTTATGGTTTGCCCATTTCTCCTTTCAGCTTTATCAGTTTTTGTTTCATTGTTTTGAAGCTCTGTTGTTAGGTATATAACATGTCAGATGGTTCTGACCTCTTGATGAATTGACTTCTATATGTAATTATGTCTTTGCTTCATGTCCTCTCTTTTCTGGTCTATTTTTGAAGTCTCCTTTTCTGATATCAAGATAGTTATGTCATATTTGTTTTGATTAGTGTTTTTATGGTATATTTTCCCACCCTTTTATTTTTAATCAGAAGTATTTACAGTTCTTGCAAATGACACATAATTGCATATTTTTTTAAACCAGTTAACAATATTTTTTCAGCTGCTGTAGTAGAACTGGTAATTATTGATATTATTAGATTTAAATCTATCACCTTCCTAGTCACTTTCTATTTGTTCCTTCTATCTTTTCTGGTGGCTTTTGAATTAAAATTTTTTATTATTTTATTTTATCTCCACTACTGACTTGTTATTGTACCACTATTTCTGATATTTTTAATGGCTGTCTTAGGACTTACAAAATGCATCTTTACATGGCATGCATTCAAATAGTATTATATGACTTCATGCATAGATTACAGAAGACTACTTCCTGTTTCAATTTCCTATCATTTGTGTTTTCATTTTATTTTTACTTTACACATCATAAAATAAAATATATTTATATTTTTGCTTCAAACAGGCAATTATCTTTTAGAGTAATTCAAAATAAGGAAAAAAGTATTTTATATTCACCTTCATTTTTACTATTTCTAGATCTTATTTTTTATGTGTAGATCCAAGTTTCTTTATGGCATTCTGTCCTTGTTCTTGAACTACTTTAAGACTTCTTGTAATATGCATCTGGACAATGAATTTTCCTAGCTTTCATTTGCTTGAAAACACCTTCACTCCTTTTTAAATTTTTGAATGATATTCTCACTAATTCTGTTTTGTTTCATTATTCTTTTTAGTAATTTAAAGATGTGATTCCATTATCTTTGTTCCTCTGAGGTTCATGTACTTTTTTTTTTTTTCTATCTGCTTTCAGTGTCTTATATTTGGTTTTTACCAGTTTGAATGATTATGATTCTTTTTTTTCCCCTTGGAGGTTGTTTGCATTCCTTAGCTTATAACCCACCTCTCCCACTTTCAAAGAGAGCAGCACAGCATGTTCAAGTCCGGCTCTCTCTTTCTGATTTCTGCTTCTGTCGTCACATCTCCTCTGACAGTGACTCCTTCCTCCTAGAAGGACCCTTGCAATCACACTGGGCCCACTTGAAAAATCTAAGATGATATATCCATCTCAAGATTCTTATCTTAATCATATTTGCAAAGTTCTGTCTGTTATGTAAATTAACATAGTCACATATTTGGGGGGGGCTAGAATATGGACATCTTTGGGAGAGACCATTATTTTGCTTATCACACCCTATTTTTGATTTCTAGCATTTTTCTTAATTTTTTTCTATTTCTCTCTGTGCTAAAACTACTATCTCTTCCTGAAAATGTCCATCTATCCTATTTTATCCTTTAACATATCAATCATATTCGTTTTAAAGTCTGTATCTGATAATCCCAACAGTTGGGCCACCTCTGAGTCTTCTTTTGTGTTGCCTTTGGCAATCAGTTGCTTTTGTTTTGCCTTTTTCTGTGTCTCACATTTTTTGACTGAAAGCCAGGCATCTTGTGTGGAAAAGATGAGCTAAGTAACTTTTACACTTGGAAATAAACATGTCCCTTCTCAGGCTGTAAGTATGGAATATAGAGTCAATCTAATCAAGAGCTGAGTTCATTTGGGGTTTGTTGTAGCTACAGTTTCCTTCAGTATACTATAGATTTTTAATTCCCTGAGGATGCCTTGAGATTAGGGTAAAGTTGAGATTGCCAGAAGGCTTTTTCTCAAATTTTTTGCTTCAGCATCAGCTTTCAGCCTTTCCTGCATGCCAAGGCCACCAGAAGAGGCTTTTCCATGCTCTTACCCACCCTTACTGGTAAGAATCTCTTGCTTTCCTTGGCTCTTGCCAGACTCGTGGTTAGGATCAGAGCATCTCCTGTGGTCCTATTATGGCTTCAGTCTTAGACAGACTCAGTGACTAGGTCTTGGGAATGGTTTTTGTTCCTCTACCCAACTGCCAGCAACCAGTAGCTCTCTACTATATCTCTACTGTGGCAGAGTTGCCTTCTGCTTCCCAGTAGTATGAGACCTCTAGTAGCATTATAACTATGGAATCATGCCCTTGGGATGATTTCTGAGTTCCTTATCATGTGTAAAGTGCTATTTTCCATTTGTTCCCTAGTAATACTGGCTCCGAAGAATTGATGCTTTTGAACTGTGGTGTTGGAGAAGACTCTTGAGAGTTCCTTGGACAGCAAGGAGATCCAACCAGTCCATCCTAAAGGAAATAAGTCCAGAATATTTATTGGAAGGACTGATGCTGAAGCTGAAACTCCAATACTTTGGCCACCTGATGCAAAGAACTGACTCATTAGACAAGACCCTGATGCTGGGAAAGATTGAAGATGGGAGGAGAAGTGGATGACAGAGGATGAGATGGATGGCATCACCGACTCAATGGACATGAGTCTGAGTATGCTCCAGGAGTTGGTGATGGACAGGGAGGCCTGGCATGCTGCATTCCATGGGGTTGCAAAGATCTGGATAAGACTGAGTGACTGAACTGAACTGAATACTGGCTCTTTACTCTGATTTGGGAGTTCACAGAATTTTTTGTCCCTCTCCTAGATGCTTAAGACTTGAGTGAAGAGCCAGTTAGGGGATCAGGACCAATTTTTTAAATCCACACTTAACTCTCAATGAGAGACTGTCTATGGCTACCCAACTTGACCCTTGTCTTTCTTGTGAGTGCTTGGTAGAGGTCCACTGAAAAAGGCCCAAAAGTGTGTTCAAACTCCCTTTTCAGTTGCGGCCATCAGTTCTACGTTAGCACATTAGTCCATATCTGAGCTTCAGCAATTTTTAAAAAATTAACTAGTATCTTTCTGTTTTTATGGTGGCCCTTTTTATTGTACTCTGTCAGAGAAGAGTTAATTCATGAATCCCATTTCTCCTAGAGGTTCAGTTGGAATGTTTTCCCTTGAATTTCAGGCTACTTTGTTCTTCTGCAACTTCAACTCTCTGAGATGAAAAAAAGAAAAACGAAAGGACATGATTTTCTAGTTTATCCAGTTGTGTTTTTATTTTTTCAGTTATTTTGGTGGGAGTAACCTTTTTTCCAGACTTCTTCATTCTAGGTAGAAGCAGAACCACCTAGTAAAGTATTTGTTCAAAAATATATTGTTTTTATCCTTTTATAAAGAGGAGAAAAGTTTTGGTCAACTATGTAATTTCATTGTTTACCATTAACATTCCTCCTAAGTAATAATAAAAGTGATGATAATGATAGTGATGAAGATGCCCTTGATTATTATGGCAATTATCTTTCTTTAAATGCTTACAATGTTTCAAGCAGTGAGCTAAATATTTTATATATATGGTTTATTGCTTAGTTTTTTCAAAAAACCTAGGAGGCAGATACTATCATGACAATCGGCAGTCTACAGATTGTAAAAAATGTTTAAAACTTTTTCAAGCTACTGAGTTGAAGACCTGCTATTTAAAACCAGGAAGTCTGATATCAGATCTCATCTCCAACTTAATCTATGATGTAGCATCTGCCCCTTCTTTCTTTCCTTTGTATCTAATAGTGGTTTTCTACTGACATGTCTTCTCTTCCTCAAGGCCTTTGATAATCCACTGGGACTGATATCTTTTAAAAATTGTGTTCTTGCCCTTTATAAGTGAGGCGTTATTTCTTATGTTATAATCGTTGCAATTTTACCTTCCTACTAGATTTTTGAAAGTCTATCTAACTGATCAATTCAGCCTCCATAGTTTTTAGTGCAAGGCCTTGAAACTAGACTGGCTTTGCACACAAACTTGCCAATTCATCACCTCTAATCATTTTTCAGAAAATTTGAGAGAGTATATTGTACTTTTTAAGCTTTTTTTCATAAGGAGAACAGAATAGGACATCTAAGAATGTCACTCATAGCCTAAGCCCATCTGAACATTTCAATTGTTGTTATAGAATGTGATGGATCCATCGGGCACCCAAAGAATTAATCATTTCCCCCTTCCTGACTCTCCAAAGTGTGCTCTTTGTCCAGTGCTTGCTGTCAAAGTAAAAGGCATATCAGCCACACAGTTATCAAGACAGTAACCCCAACATAATCTTTGTTTCCTATGTTCCTCTCCTGCAGTCACTGCATTTAATCTAGCACCACACCCTATAGATCCAAGCCTCCTTATAACTCTTGAATTACTATCTTCAGCTCTCTTAATATCATCCAAGTCCCAGGTCATTTTTACACATTGCTTCAGTGGGGGCAATCTCTACCCAGCCAGTCTCCCTGCCTCCAGAGTTGACACTCACTAACTCTTCTCACTCAAAAGTGACAGAATGAACCTTCTACTATGCTAATCTGATCCTGCTAGTTAGCTGCTTAAAACTTCAGTGGCTCCCCACTGGCTCCAAAAAAAAGGACAAACTCCTTAAGAAATGTTCTAGTTGCTATTGCTGCAAAACAAACCACACAAGGTTAGAATTTCAGATACATCACAGTGGAGACAGCTTATCTCTTCTCTGTTCTACTATGGGAGCTCATTTGGGAATACTAGCAGATTGGGAATAACCTGACAGCTGGGTTCTGGTATCATCTAGAAGAGAATTCACTCACATGTCTTGTGGCTAATATTACCTGTTGGTTGGACAACAGCCAGCCATTACCCCCAAATACTTTTATGTGGCTTCTCTTTGGTTCTTTTTGCATGGACTACCTAGGGTATCCTCACTGCATCATGATTGAGTTTCAAGAGCAAATGTCTTCAGAGAATAAAACATAAGTAATAGCATTATATAATTTGTCTCAGAGATTAAAATGTCCACCCAGGTTCTAGGGTAGAGAAGAAGGAAGAAATGTTTGAAGGCAGAAATGTGGGAAGTTCACATTTTAGAAGAGCATGTGGAGTCAGAGATATTGTTGTAATTATTTTTTGAAAATAGAATCCACCACAATTTACGTATGGCCTTTTATGATTTGATCCCTACTTATATCTCTATGGGCTTCCCTGGTGGCTCAGAGGGTAAAGCGTCTGCCTGCAGTGCAGGAGACCTGGGTTCGATCCCTGGATCAGGAAGATCCCCTGGAGAAGGAAATGGCAACCCACTCCAGTATTCTTGCCTGGAGAATCCCATGGACAGAGGAGCCTGGTGGGCTACAGTCCACAGGGTCGTAGAGTCGGACATGACTGAGCGACTTCACTTCACACACTTCACTTTCACTTATATCTCTATAGCATCACCCTCACCTCTCTTGAATTCTTCTGTCTAGACATACTAACCTCTTTTCCCTAAATGTACCATATTTACTTGGTTTTGATCTTGTTCACAAGATTATCCCTCTTCTGAAATACCTTCCCATCACACCCTTGCATCCTCCCCACCCTTCCTGGCTAACTTCCTCCTGTATGTTTCTCCTGACTACTGATGTCTCCTCCAAATCTGGGTTTGTGCCACTCTTTTATCACTTTCAGATAACACAGTAGGCACATAAGAAGTGGTCAAGAAATATTTGTTGAATAAATGGATGTCTCTCCCAAATTAGGGACTTACATTCACCTCACTATGACTTCCCTTAAGATTAGTACAGTGCTGAGCCATAGTAGGTGTTCAAAAATATTTGTTGAAAGAAAAGTATATTTATCTATAGAGGACTTTTTTGTTTTTTGAGAATTCACAGGGCTAGGTAAAACTATTGGAAGAAGGCCTCATGCTGAGCCAGTGTTGTATCAACTACTGCTAACAGAACTAAGTCATGAGTGAACTGTGTTAGCATCCTAGAGCTTCTTCCAAGCTAATTTTTTCCACTTTCACTCAAATAAACAGTCTCTATTCAAAAGAAAGAGGCTCAAATGTCACAGAAGCACTTACTAGAGAGCACCCCCAAATTTCTGCCAGAATCTCCAGTGTGAATTGAAAGGAAGAAATTATGTGGGCTTTCCACTATTAAGATGGGTAACAGAGCTATGTGAGCTTCTTAATCTTCCTATAAACATCGCTATGGTAACTGACAGGTAATTAGCTGTTTATCCCACATACACATATGCACACACAATTTCAAGCTGGAGACTGAAACAGCCTATAAGCATAAGGAAATGCAATCCATTGCAGACTATTCTTAAAATTATTTTCAGAAAGCCTTCCCACTGTGAGCATTCTGGGGAAACAAAATATTTATGATATGGACAAGCATCGCTAAAACTGATTATATTTTCAACTGTTCCCTTTTACATTCTTCTTCTCACTCCTCTCTGAAAAAGAGAATTTAGGTTTAGAGATCCCCATCTTAAATTTTGAGTTGAGAAATTGACAGAAAAGATGGCAAAGCAAAGAAAAAGAGATAATAATAGTACTGTTGGCTCAGATGGTAAAGAATCTGCCTGAAGTGGGGGAGAACTGAGTTCAGTCCCTGGGTGAGGAAGATTCCCTGGAGAAGGGAATGGCAACTTACTCTAGTATTCTTGCCTGAAGCAACCCGAGGACAGAGGAGTCTGGCAGGCTATAGTCCATGGGGTCGCAAAGAGTTGAACATAAATGAGCAACTAACACTTTCACTTTCAGTAGCATCACTAACAGTGAACTCACCTGTTAAGGAAATATGTTAAGAAACCAAATTTCCTTCTAGCTACGGGTCAAAATGACTAATTATTGTCTTTCTATTTTCTAACATGCTCCATGGTGCTAATATGAAAAAAGCAATAGAGAAGGTAGACACTAAAAAAGAGCAAATTGCTTATTTTGGCCCTAATTTGTATTACTTGATGATTGGACTACAAAAGCCTATTGTGAATTTTATCCACATAATTTCTGAATATATTTGTGTATAATAACCTTCCATCCATATGTAATTACATCCTATTTATGCATAATCAAAAGAGGTAGTTGGAAGAAAAACAAGTTCATCAGAAGATCTGCAGTAGAGATTAAGAAGGGCCTAATTAATACTTTTAAGAAGGGATAAATTCTTTCTCAATGCACACTTTATAATTATCTCATTTAAGTTTCTTGAATCACAACTTTATTTTGAAAAAAAAAACAAAATAGTTGGAAGCAATAATCAGAATATCTATTTTGTCTTGCTTAAAGGAGCATGACAACAGATGTTTCTCATACATATAGACATAACCTCAGCTAGCCCAATATTTATCAAATGATAACACATATCATAGATCAAATGAGTCTAAAGAGCATATTTAGAAATTGTGCTAATGTGTATCTCAGCAAGGGGCCTGTGCTCCTTGATCACGTCTCTCCAGGAAGCCACGCCTGGTGTCATACATTAGCAAGGAGTGAGCTTGAAAAGATAAGTCAAGGAGACAGAAGCAGGAAAACAACCTCGTAAACTCTTGCAAGGAATCATGATAACTGTGATTGGAAATCTGAAACAAACTAATGGAAAGAGAAGTGATAGTCCCACTTCTTCATTTTAACCACCAAGATGATTCTCATGTGCTGTACTCAGGAGGAGGAAGCCACATTTCCTGTTTGTTTTCTATCAAGTAGGCCTCTGGAAAACTATAATAATCAGGATGTTGGTTTAGTGAGAGGCATCTTATACTTTGAGATTTCCAATCATGGGTACCTGCAGCAAGTCTCAGGGCTTATAATTTGGTAGGAAGAGGACACACACACACACTTGCACACACACACTGATTGAGCTGACCCTGATATAACTCTCATCATGTAAGAAGAGCAGATGTAACATAACTTAACATCACTTTTCTTGGCCCCTGCTGTGGACTGAATTGTGCCCCCTCCAAATTCATAGTCAAAGTCCTAACCCTGCCGCCATGTGACTATTTGGAGATAGTACTAATAAGGAGGTAATTAAGGTAAACGGAGTAATGAAGGTGGCGCCCTGATCCAACGGGATTAGTGTCTTTAGAAGAAGAAACATCAGAGACTTTACTATCTCCTCCCTCCTCCCTTCTACCACTCTCCCCCGGCCCTGCACCCTCAGCTAACCCAATATTTATCAAATGAAAAGTTTACCTATGAAAGTTCAGGCCAGGAAGTGGCTTCTCATCAGAAACAGTTGGCTAATACCTTGATCTTGGGCTAACCAGCTTCCAGATCTCTGAGACATACATTTCTATTGTTTAAGCTTCTTAGTCTGTGGTACTTTGTTATAGGAGCCCAAGTAGATGAATACTGCCCAGAAGGTCTCCAATGGAGACATAGTTGACCTGGACACTGTCCATGCCTAAGGGATCTTGCTGGAGTGGAAAGCTCCAGTCTTGCCGCATCACCAACCTTTTATACTTAGGATTCTATCAATTGGCACTTCTGATTTAAGGCAAATTTACAAATATATAGTATTCCTTGTTGTCTAGCTTCATTGCAACACTTGATTGTGGTAAGCCTGGAAGGTATGAGGAGAGAAAACCAGGATCCCCAAAGAATAACTCTGTCTCCAGCTTTTTCACCTCCAGGAAAGTCCATTTCTTTGCACCAGCTTTTGGTCAGGGTTAGTTCATCTGTGTTCACTCACAATTGTTCATCACAGTTAGTTCACTGTGCACTGTGATGGCTAGAACAAGGAGTGTTTCTTATCATTATTGCAATTCTGACAACACCATATAGGGTTATTAACCTCATTCTTCCAGGTGAAGCATCTGAGAAACACAGTCATTTGCTCAAGATCATGAATCCAGATTCAGGACTTGAACTAAGGTTTGGTTGACCTCAAGGCTCAAACCAGTGATGCTTATACAATAAATTCATCTAAAATGTCCTATGGACCAGATGAAACTTTACAGAATATTGAACCAATCTGATAAACCCAGACTCAAAGATTAACTATTTGCTTACTATAGTGCTCTTCACAGGCAATAGTCTTAAATTTTAATAAATATCATTTAGATATAAAGATCTTTTCAAAATGGGAAGTAAGTTCTTGGCCTTTTTAGTTATTTGTGTAAGAAAACTCTTCTGTAGGAGAAAAGTATTAAAAGCTCTTTGGTCATGTTTGTGGTTTCTTCAAACCATGAAGAGTGGGTTAGAATCTTAGGATTATGATTGTATGTTTCTTAAAATTTTTCATAATTTCTATAATGTCATTAATTGCCTTCATGATAAAAATTTACAATAACATTTATTGAAAACTTACTATTAAGATTTAAATATTTAATGCATAGATAACTCAAATAATCCTCCTAACACTCTTGTGAGTTAATTACTATCATTTTGCACTGCTATTTTACAGATAAGAAAACTGTATTCCTGAGAGGTTTAAAGCTAGTTAGTATATGGCAGAATCAGGATATAAAGTCAGGCATTCTTTCTCCAGAGACATTGCACTGAATTCCTCCAAGAAGCTGTTTTTTTTTTTTTTTTTTTTTTAATAGCTGAATCTAGTGAAAAACAGAGGTCCAGAGCATTTGAATTTGGAGGTCTAAGATAGGGGAGAGGAGGAAGGAGGTAGGAGAAAGCAGCTAGGAAATTAGACAAGGACCTCAGATTCAGATGAGGGGGTGGAAAGAGCTTTGCTCTGCAGCAGTCCTGTTTCTGATGTTAACATATTATGTGAAATTAATTCCCAGTTCTAGAATAAATGAGCAGCTTTATATCCTTATATCCTCAGCCACAATAATCATATTCCATGCTTTGTTTCACACAGTCCCTCATCACAAAATTACAAGGTAAATGCCTTTAATGAGCATGCTTTAGCTTCATAATTAGCAATCTTACATAATAAATTTCTTTTCAGGTAATCCTATCCAAAAAGGGCAACAGTGGTATAGTGGTTATGTGGTTTATGAATAATAGAAGTAAAATGCATTGCCTAGAAGCCAGGCACTAAATATTCAGGTCAAGCAAAATGACTCCTGATATTTTGTATTACCCCATTATCACCTCAAAAATAACAACATAAGTAATATTAGTTCTACTCAGCGTGTAACAACAATAATACAAATCAGTCTGGAAGAGCAAATATCTACTTACTGCATAATGGTTTCACATGGACAATGAATTTCATCTTATCTGTGGAAAGTTGTTATAGTGACATTGGCGAGGTCAGTATTTAGTTCATCTACAAGGAAAAGGAAAGCAATTTCCTCCATCTATATGTCCAAACATCTATCCATTATTTCATTCTATCCATGCATGCACCCACCCATCCATTTATCCATCCATCCATTTACTCATCTATCCATGTATCCGGCCACCTACTGATCTAATTTGTATTTGCTGAGCACCTACACTGAGCCTGTATCAGTTAAGAAATACACAGTTGCTGCTGTGGAGTCTCTTTGGGTGCTTTCTTTTCTTTTGTTCCTAGTCCACTGTATTTTCCTAAGTGCAGTCTGTGAATCACTTGCCACAGAATTTCCCAGGCATTTTATTAAAAACATGTACTCCAGGCACCCATCTACCTACCTACTTTATTACAATTACTGGCAGGAGTCTTTTTTTTTATTTTAAAGATAAATTTAATCCATTAGAGATTAAGAAGTACCAGTCTGGACCAAATCTGTTTCATAAGAATTCTTCTTAAAAGCATTCAGAGAATAGAATTACAGTAACAAGTACAGTCATTCATTCAAAGGTATTTTTTAGTCTCGAATGCAAAGAGCTGATGATCTAAAGAAGTGTGACTAGAATACTCAGGACCCTGAAGGGACGTTTGCAGGAGCTGACTTTCTTTAGTCTGACCTCCGTGGGTAAGAGCCAGGATTGAGAGAGGGTGTGATCAAAGCTCTCTGAGAATTCTCAGACCATCGTGGTTGTTCATTTATTTACATTTTATGACCTTCTCTGGCCTATGATCATTTAACTTTCACTTCAGTAGCCTGCATCTCAGACTATCTTTGCATTTGGAAAAAGGATCCCAGATTACTTGGATGATCACAGATAAATCACCTAACTTCTTTGATCTTTCGATTCTTTAACTGGAAAATGGTAAAGATTATACCATGTAACTCTCAGCATGTTTTGAAACACGTTGATATGATATTCCTTTTTTTTCTGTAGCTTTCTTACTATTGAATTATGCTGTGGGTGATTCTCAGCTATCTCCTACTCCCTGACCAGGCTAGATCTGTGTGTTGTATATTCTTTCCATTGAATTCCTCTCCGTCTATCTACCCCAAGTAGTTCAAAACTCTCCTTTGCATTCAAATTTGTGTTGAGTATGGAGAATTGTCTGTTCATGTCCCTGCATGTTAGGAGCTAACAATCCAGTGGTGTCCAAAAAGTTGAATTTTGAAAAATGTAGAACAGGAGTTGTTTCTATAGAGATGTACAAAACAATGAAGTAGCAACCAATGTAAAATTTCTTATTAGATTGCATTAAAAAAACCAATGGTGGGGGGGGGAACCAATGGGAATTCACACCAAATATGAATGAAATTCCAGAAATGCTTCCTATACAAATTTCATCATCAGAACATCATTCAGAGTCATTCAGTCACTTATTAATTCACTTACCCACTGATTAATTTTCTTTTTTCATATAGCATGTTGGGGCTGGGGTTTTGGCAATGAATAAGTGAATTATAATGCCTTGTCTCCCAGAGTTTGTAGTCTAGTGTGGGAGCAGATCCGTGTTATTTTATCCATGTGGACAGAAAGACAAAACAAACCCTGCAGAATCAAGATTAGTGATATTCCAGCAAGTCAGTTTCATCTGCAGGTAGAAATTAAACTTGAATCATTATGTAGATCTACAGGGGATGGAAAAAGGATTGGTCAGGGAAAAAATACTGGAAAGAGAGGCTTCCATTTTCATGAGAGTAATGGTGATAATTTTTAGGGCTTTTTCTCTGTTTTCTAGCTCTAAATTGATCACTTCTTGTGGAATTAGCATGGCACTGCTTATGGTCATATCCAAAATTTCTGCCACTCAGGCAGATTTGATATAAAGTGGTGGGTGACCCCTCAAAGGTAAAGGTATTTGGTGCTAATGTATGTGTTGAAATAAAGTGGTCCATGAACCAGGGCTGATCATTCTTTTCGGAAGCTACAGTGACAAACAGCCCAGAATGAAGGTCAGGGGAACTAGATGAGAAGAAACAGCGCCCATAAATCTGCCTTGGTCCTATTAAGGGCTGATTCCTGCAAGCACTGGGGTACAGAAAGCTGGCAAATAGCACCTTCGCGATCGCCAAGGAGCCATGTTCAAAAGAGGGAAGTGGATTCGCCAAAGTCACAAAGGACGTTAGCAAGACAGTCAAGGGCACAGCACAGGTCTCTCAATTTTTAGCCTAGCATTCTCTCGACTGGCCATATCTCAGTACCTCCATGACCTGAAACTTTAGAGGGCTGAGAGGCCATTCACAGCATTCTAGAAGCTACTGACAAAGAACCCAGTTTTCACTGAATATGTCACCTGCAGGTGAAAGACCCATACCAGATGCCCCGTGACCTCAGGAACCAGCGCATCAGTCAACTGTCCTCTTCCATGGTGAAGCGGCCCTGCACAGAGCAAGACACTCTGAATCTGGGTTGCAGCTCACACCAAGAAAGCCTCCACTCACATGCTTGTGCCATAAAACGGACACCTATTATCGTCCCCATTGTTGTATTAAAATCATCAGACTTACCCATACAATGGATTAACATGTACCAGACACTTCAAGTGGTAACAAATTCAAATGGTAATGGCATATTCATATATTCTTGCTTATGCATGATTTCAACTCTGCACTATTCTCTTTCCCATGCCCCCCACATTTGTGTAGGTGGAGTGAGAGAGGCAGGAGAAATACAGAGAAAAGAAATGTTAAGAATACTGGCAATTTTCTTCTTCCATCCCCACATATCTTTGCCACTTGGCAGAAATAATGAGTAATTCTAACCGTTAGATTCTTCTCTTCAGGTAAAACTTTTGGCAAATTGTATATTACCTGGAATGAGGGAGAAATACTAACACTGGGCAGACTTCCTGCCCATTATTCTGTGAAAAGTTCTTATACTCACTGTCCCAATTAATCTTTCCACGAACCTTACAAGCCAACTGACACCTTGCATTGCAAGGGTTCTGGAATCAGGACACAGAGAAAAGGTTTATGAAACAATATTAGCTTACATTTGTACTAAGATTTATGGTTTTCAAAGTATATCCACATCCATAATCTTACGAACACAATTATTTTACAGATGAAAAAAATAGTAGGCACAGTGGTTGTCCTTCTGGTAAGCAGCCTTTCCTTTGTGAATATCTCCTTTCCCTTCTCAGTGGTCTTAGAAATGTCAGTCATGGGCTCGCGAGCAGCTGCTCTACTCTGCCATCCTGCCAACACACAAATTCGAGCACTCTACCAGCCTGACTTCTCAGAGGAGCACTGTTCTCTGGTTCCTTGAGTTTTAATGCATGGACCAGGGAGAAATGAAGAGATCCTTCTTCCTTTTGGATAGTGAGTCCAGGCAAAAAGCTTGAGAACAAGTCTAATTAAAAATGGTTAGAGTTTGGATTAGGCTGAAAGGTTGAAAGAGGGGGGTTGAGAGAAGATGCTGTTGTTAATAAATGCTTGGATCTAGCAAATCCTGAAGTCTTCAATTACATAAGCCAATGATTTATTTCTTAAGCTTGTTTTGATCTCTGTTTTTGTAACTTTCAACCTAAGAAGTCATGATTAATACACCTACACAACAGAAACCAGAACCAGAATTCTAGCTTTTCTGATGTCACTGGAATTGTCTTTCTCCTAGACAATGAAGTCCAAGGAAACCTGGAGCTTGCAAAATTATCCAGAAAAGGTATATCAGCTAGGGTAGCAGAATTGAAAACACTGCTTCTAAAAGGAAGAATAAGTATGAAACTCATGGCTCCAATAGGAAAGGGCAAAGTGAAGAGAACTGGTTCTTTGAGGATGTTAGAAGAGAATTAGTTCTTCTTAGGAAGTGAGCACAATGAAGACAACTACATTTCTTTCCTAATTTTGCCAGTAGCTACCCCTAGAAATTAAACTCAGCAGCCACCACTTGTGACTCCAAGGCAATGATCCTTGTCAAAGAACTCACAGCTTCATTAAAAAGGGGGTGGTTTTATCCATCCTCACCACTGTTTTCTACAACTAAGGCCTGGTGACCTGCTTAGAATATGTTAATTTACAAAATGTAGTCTTTTCCCTTATCAGCCCCTCCAGGCAGTTGGCAAGAAGTATTTTCAGCTACAGACCTTGCAATCAGCCACTCAGACCTGCTGGCTTCCTGTGCCCTGACAGATAGAACTAATTAGCACTCAGCAGCTTTTATGCATTATCTCTGGCTCCAGAACATCGCCATAAATGAGGAGCAGGCTTGTCTCCACCCCCAAAGGACAAGAATAAAGTCTCAGATATTTGGAGGTGAAACAACTTTCTAAAAGTTCCTCTCTCTATCTGAACTTCACTTATCCTTTTACGGTCAGCTCATGTCCCATTGTTTCTGAGCAGCCTTAGGACACTACATTAATCTTTTAAACTATTTTCTTTCTTATGTAAATTTGTATATAATTTTCCTACCATGCTGTCGCCACATATAATACAACTATATGATCTTATCCTCATCCATTCATCCAGTCAATCAGCATTTACTGAATACCTACTCTATGTCAAGGAAGTGGGGATTCAGAGAACCTAACAGAAAGTGAGCTCAGTTATATACTAGCTGGGAAAGAAGGATAATAGATGAGAAAACAAATTAGCAAGATAATTATGTATCATGAAGAGAACTACTGAGTTAGTAAATCAAATAATGGTATGCAGGGTGAAAGGAGTATTGAGTAGTTACAGAAGGCTTCTCTAAGGCGGTGACATGCAAACTCAGATAAGGAAGAGTTAGCCAAGCAAAGATGCAGAAATGGGCATTTTCCAGGAAGAAGAAAGCAGTTAGTACAAAGGCCTTCATACAGAAATGAGGCTTGTGCATTTGAGAAACAGAAGGAAGCTCTGTGTAGCTGGAGCAAAATGACTGAGGCAGGGGATGGCTTTAGAAGAGGTCCAAGATTCATCCCTTCTTTGGACTTTCTTCTGACCACAGTGGAAGGTCATTGGAAGGCTTTTATATCATCATGTAACAGACTCTAAATTAAGCTTTGGAAAGATCACCCTTGTTGCTAAGTGGAGAATGAACCGGGGTGGTGGAGGAGGGAGGGGGCGGCGCAGGAGACAAGTGTGGTAGCGTACAGCTGATTCACTATCACATTTGTATTATGTGCTTGACTCTCCACTTACACGCTGAGTGTTCCACTTCTGCTTTCCCTGGATCTGTTTAGAGCCCACAGAGGCATCAGTTATTTTTGTATTTTATAAATGAAGAACCAGTTGGGGACTTCCCCAATATCATAATTATTAAGTGAGATTGAACATCCAAATAACTCCAAAGCCTTTGTGTTTAAATATTTATTGCATCGTGCTGTGTCATAAACCCTTGACCTTTATAAACTTAACGATCAAGGTTTTGATTAATTTTAAGAAATCCCAATGTCCCATGATGTATTAACTTTTATGGAAGCACCCATTTCTGTGCACTATAAGGATGGTGTGTATCAGGGAGGCACATTAAGAGTGAGTTGTTTTTCAGCCAAGAATATGCAGTAACTCTCATGGAATGCCTCTCTAGAGGTTGAGCACAAGAAACATATGATCCTCCAGGGAACTGTGAATCCAGGAACAATATTTTCTGATATATTGAAGTAAGAATGTGAAGAGAACACTCACATTTTTCAAACTTTACTGCTTTTTTCAGAGAATTTATATGCTATGGAAATATGTGCAAATTGGGGATTTTTTTAATATCTGTGAATCTACTCTTTCAAATGTCAAGGGTCTAGAGTTTATCTATAAATGAAGATTTAGGAATAGCCATCACCATGCCCTTTCAATCAGGCTGCCAGACTTTGTTCTATCAATCTCATTTCTTTATAATTGACAGATGAAAACCTAAATTTGATTCCAGAACTCCATAGCCATAAACTCCATGATGAAATTAAATAAGTTAAGTCATGCAAACTTTTGTAATCACTGTCAAATCTGGCACCGAGATCTTGGAATCATCAAAATATTGGGGGGATTTTCATTTTAAAGGGAAGAATGGCATGTTGGGGTGAGGTCTGACTGAGAGATAGGCCTCTGCCTCGTTGGTAGGCCAACAAGAGTGATCTCACTGGGTAGAAAATATTATTTTCTGACTTTTCAAGGGAAATAGGAGAACACCAGTCTGTAACCATTGTGGGGTTGGAGGTGTTTGGAGGAATCAATGAAACTCACATAGTCTTTCCTAAGGTGGAGAGAGTACCACCCCATTATACACCCTTTGTACCCATCCAGGCCTTTTTTCCTCCTCTTAGAACATATCTGCATTAGGTCTTTTCCTTTTTGGAAGCCAAGGACTCCTCTAATTATTTCCCTATACATCTCAGAGTATATATAATCACCCTAGCTAGGGCAATGACATTTTACCAATAATTTTAGAGGGACAAGACACACCCCAAAGACCCAGATGCTAGAACAGATCTGTGGGTAAGAAATGTCTGGATATTCAGGCCCCACGGTTCCTTAATTACCTTATTTACTCATGGACTTCAGTTATTTTTAAAGAAAATGCCATAAAGACAAGATAGTGATAGACTGTAGTGTCTAAAGAATGAAAAAGTCATCCAGAAAGTTCTAGGATTATCAAATAGCCTCTGTTTTGCTCTCTATATTTCATTTAGCTAATAAACTTTTATTGAGGATCTACTATGTAACAGGCACTGTTCTAGATATTTCAGACTCATCATTGAACTAAACAGACAAAAAATCTATGCCTCTTATTCATAATGAGGTGAGGTGAGGTGAAGTCGCTCAGTCGTGTCCGACTCTTTGTGACCCCGTGGACTGTAAGCAAGATGCAAAAACAACCTAAATGTTCATCAGTGGGTAAAAGGATAAACAGAAAGTGGTATACACATAAAAATAAATACTATTAATATATAGTCTTAATAGGAAAGAAAAATACCATGTGATCCAGCAATCCCACTCCTGGGCTTAGATCTGGAGAAAACCACACTTCTAAAACACACATGCATCCCAATTCATAGCAGCACTATTTCCAATAGCCAAGACATGGATACAACCTAAATGTCCATCAACAGAGGGATGAATAAGGACGATGTGAAATTATGTATATGTATATGTATATATACACAATGGAATACTACTCAGCCATAAAAAGAATGAAATAATGCCATTTGCAGCAACATAGATGAACTTAGAGGTTATCATACTAAGTGAAGTAAGTTAGAGAAAAACAGAAAGTGACAATATATACTAAACATAATGAAATCATATGGTATTGTAGAAGGTAAGCACTCAATCAAGATAAGATAGGGGAGGATTTGAAGGGCCACTTGCAGAAGAAAGTTCAGTATTAAGTAAAAAACATATAAAACCTCATTAAAGGTGATATTTGAGCAAAAGCTTGACACAAGTCAGTGGTTAGCCAAACAGAAAACTAGTGTGGGAGGGCGGGGGTAGAGAGAAAGGCAAGCATTTCAGGCAGAGGGAACAGGTGGAATAGACCTGAAGATGGGAATATGCCTGTTGCATTAGAGGAACAACAGGAAAACTAGCAGATTTGCTGTTTCTGGATATTCATCATGCCCAGGGTCATTCAACAAAGTGAAGGTCTTTATGGGGAAGGTGATTAGGATTTTACTCTAAGGCCCACTGATTTTTTTGTGCATGGTTTAATATTTGTAAAGTTACCAGTATTGTGCAAGGGGCTAAAGATAAAACTGGTAAATAAAACATAGCCTTGCTTCCAAGAGGGAAGAGAGGAGAGTTAGTCTACAGGCAACGACAATCACTGCAGTCGGTATCTGATGGGGATGTAGGAGGACTATCTTCAAAGAAGGCCTCCCTGAGGACAGAATGACTATTCTACCAAGATATCAAGAAGAAGTGAGCCAGAAAATGAGCAAGGGGAACAGTGCTCTGGGTAATGGGGTGGTACTTTGGAAATCCTGGAGGCAAGATGACACAGAGCACATTGGGAACTGAAACATGTTTAGCCTGAATAGCATTTAGGAGAAAAGGGTACATAATGAGCATAATGAGGGAGAAAGATGCTGGGAGATATTATAGGGGCCTTAAACGCTGTTTTAAGAATTTTTTCTTTAAGAAAAAAAAAGTTATAAAGTGTTTTGCACTGGAAACTGATGTAACTAAATTTTATCCTTTTTTTTTTTTTTTTGGTAAAAAATTGGTCTCAATAATTTTTGGCTCATTACCCTACTTTCCTCATTGATCCATGTATGGTCCTCTTTTATTGATTATTTAGTTACTTCCAATGATTTGGAATAATTTCCAAATTATTTCCACTACTCATTATGAAAGTTAGGAGGCTTTGACAATAGTCTTCATCTCTTTCCTCTAAGCCCTGTCCCATACCTCTGTCCTTCCCAATTCAAGGTAACCATTACCCTAAATTCTGAGTTTATTCTTCTTCTTGTTTTCTTTTTCTGTTTGAAGTTTTGCAATCCTACTTGCTTTTTTTAACATTATAAATTATGGTTAAAAGTTCACATTCATATTTACTCACATTGTTGTGAAATCTGCAGAATTATTTTTATCTTGCAAAATTGAAACTATATACATCTGATATCGACCTTCTGTTTCCTCCTGTCCCTGTCAGCCATCATTCTATTGTCTGTTTTTATAATTTTGACTGTTTAGATATCTCGTATAAGAGGAATCATACACTATTTGTCTTTTTTATGACTAGTTTATCTCATTTAGCAGAACATTGTCAAGGTTTATCCATGATATAGCATGTGACAAAATTTTCTTTTTCTTTAAGACTGAATACTATTCTACTGAAAAAAAATGTATATATGCATATGTATTTATATGTATTTTTAAAAGGTATACTTTATTTTAAGCACTCGGCTGCTACTGGTGGAGTTTGGAGGGAGATGAAATAGTCCCTACATGGCTATGATGTTCACATTGCAGTAATATAATTAGTTGTATTCCAGGCATTTCCACATACAAAGGTAGTTACAGAGTTCTGAAGCTAGGGTATCACATGCCTTGGGCATGAAGTCTGGTGACTGGGAATTATCCTTTCCTTGGTGAGTCTGCCATGAATCATGAAAATCTCATTTCTCACTGTGTGATATTAGATCATCCACATCAGTTGAGATCTGCAGTTTTAAAGGCTAGCGGTGGGCATGAAGACCCCTACTATCCTCAAATGACCAATGCATTTTCTCCCATTTTTTTCCCCAACAGAAAAAAACCTTAATGAGATCTTACTGTATAACACAGGGAATTATATAGACTATCCTGTAATAAACCATAAGGGAAAAGGAGATTTTAAAAGACTGTACAGGGACTTCCCTGGTGGTCCTGTGGGAGGTCCATGTTCCCAAAGCAGGGGGCCTCATTCAATCCCCGGTCAGGGAACTAGATCCCACATGCCTCAACTAAGAGGTCACATGCAGCAACTAAAGATTCTGAAGTAAAGCCCCCAAATGCTGTGACAAATATTGAAGATCCTGCATGCTCAATTAAGACCTGGAGCAGCCAAATAAATAAAAATAAGGAAATATTTTAAAAATAAAAATGTACATATATATATGTATAACTAAATCATTTTTGCTATAAGCAGAAATTAACAGAAGATTGTAAGTCAACTAAGATTGAAAAAGTCCTTAAATTGAGTATCAGACATATAAATGAGAATTTTGAATAGTATCTTCCTTTCCTTTCTATTACTTCATGCATGACCTCTTTCTGGGACACTTGTGAATAAACAGAAATTTAATGGGGTCAGAAGGGATTAAGATGGAGCTGTCATAGACCAAAATAGTGGGACACAGGGGTGGGGGGAAAAGGCAGGAGGGAGAGAGAGAATGATGTGATTCCAGAAAAGGAGTCAGTCCACAAGATGCAGAAGGACGTGAGCAGGGGAGAATGTTTACTGGGGCATAGAATATTACACAAGCTACCAAAACAAGTAGCAGAGGAGGTGGAAGAGGCAGGGAGGGCAGAGAAAGGGGTTGGCCAGAGGTGGGCATTGGCCCAATGAAATGGTGCCAACTCCCAGGGAGCTTGCTGAGGGCTTCCAACCTGCAGATCCATCTGTCTCTTCAGATTCTAGGGCAAACCTCATTAGTGTGAGGGGCACCCCACGGCTCAGCCCCTACCCCGGGGACCTCGGATCCCCATCTGGCAAGCTAATGGAACAAGTCTGCCATGGGTTTGCACTCTTTCAAATATTCTTCTTCTAATAAGAAAAATGCATGTTTTCCACTATTTATTCAGTTTTATTGGTTATGTCACGCTGTTATTCTAGCCTCAGGAGTCACACTCATTTGATTTTAAGCTGACTGTTGAAGAAGAATAATAACTTAACTCTTTGTGTAATTAAACTCTGAAAAGCAAATCCTCTTTTACAGTCATCTCACCTGGCAGGTGGACAAAGACATCCACTGGACTTCCAAACCGTGGCACCTGGGATGCAGGCCACATGCTTCAGGACTGGGGTTACTCAGAAGGCCAAAGGGTCACATGCTTCATGAGATGTTTTATTTCTTCCTGCAAAGAAATGAGAGAAGTTAAGGGGCTACTGCAAATCTGGAGATTTACAATGCCAGTGGTGAAAAATACTATCTATGGTGGTGAGTGGTTTAGTCGTTAAGTCATGTCCAATGCTTGTGACCCCATGGACTCTGGTCCACCAGGTTCCTCTGTCCATGGGATCTTCAGGCAAGAATACTGGAGTGGGTTGCCATGCCCTTCTCCAGCGGTTCTTCCTGACCCAGGGATTGAACCCAGATCTCCTGCCCTGCAGGTGGATTCTTTACTGATTGAGCCACCAGGGAAGCCCATTGTCCATTGGACATACAAAGAAACTGAAATATATCTTGAACTTATACATGAAACATTAATGCACGTAGCCAGGACTTACTGAAGGATAATTAAAAATTCTCATAGATGAGCCTTCTTCTGCCAAGGCTATAAATTCATTCTTATAAGGTATTGAGGGCTTCGTACTTTCTCTGCATCTAATTATTTTATTTATTCAATAAATCTGCATCAACTACTCACTCCATGCCAGCATTGTGGTAATTATTGGGGTTATACTCAGTTGTGTAAAAGACATATTTTTTTCCTTGCCCTTATGGAGCTTATAATTCATTCTGAAGGAGATCGGCCCTGGGATTTCTTTGGAAGGAATGATGCTAAAGCTGAAACTCCAGTACTTTGGCCACCTCATGCGAAGAGTTGACTCATTGGAAAAAACTCTGATGCTGGGAGGGATTGGGGGCAGGAGGAAAAGGGGACGACCGAGGATGAGATGGCTGGATGGCATCACTGACTCGATGGACGTGAGTCTGAGTGAACTCCGGGAGATGGTGATGGACAGGGAGGCCTGGCGTGCTGCGATTCACGGGGTCGCAAAGAGTCGGACACGACTGAGCAACTGAACTGAACTGAATGGAAGAGAAATAGTCAAGTACCTTTTCTGATAATATGAATAGACTCTTCTTCTTTGCTATGGTGGCAGACATCATTCCAGAGTTCCCCGTCCTCTATTCACTTGAGAATGGAACAAGGGAAAGGAGGGAGTTGGGACACCCAATGTCTGCCTTGTGGTTCCACGCTCTCTACTTTGTGGTGTGACCTTGGGCATGTCACATAACCTTTCTGAGACTCCATTTCCCTCATCTGGCAAATCCAACCTGCCACATTATCTTATCTCACAAAAATTCTGTGAAGTTGAAATAAAGTTAAACATGGGAAGCTCTTTTTAAAGTGTTATACAATGTGTTCTGTTTTGTCCCTTTTCCCTTAAGCTTTGATGACACGCTATAAGGTGGTAAAAACCCACTCTGCACACCATTGTGTGGCCTTGGGTGTTTTCATGACATTTTCTGAGGCTTTATTTCCTAATTAGAAAGTAGATATTATAATTGAACACATACAATCGCAAGGATTAAAGAAAAGCTAATAATGTACATATACCCTTACTCTGGTTCAGCAGCAAATGTGCTCTTTATAAAAGGTTAATTTATTATTTCTCTTCTTTCCTCTTGTTCTGCTTTCTGTCTTTTACTCTTTCACTTTGTCTCTGAAGACCACCAAAGAAGCAAGATCAAAGTTATTGTGGGTGGAAGGGAAACTATTGCAGTGTTTTCCCCCTCAATAACAATTCGTATGCACTTAGCATTTTTCTTCTCTGGCAAGGCAGTAGTTACTTTAATGGGGGTAACAGTCAATGAGATAATAATAACAGCAGATAACAATTAGCACTAACTGTGGAATTAGGATCTAAGCACTTAGGAAGAATATCCCATTTAATCCTCTCTGCTCTCAATTAGGTACTGTTGTTATGAGGAAATTGAGACACAGAGAGGTTAAACTTGACCAATGTCATGCACTGGAGCTGGAGCTTGAGCCCACTTCATCTGACACTGGCGTCTATATTCTTAACTGCCTGGTGTTCTGGGCTCCTGGTCACTGTATTTATAAGACTTGAGCTACTCAAGGGAAATTGGCACTTTTCAGGTCTTCTCATCCAAGTTCTATAACTGAGCTGTTTACTTAGACTTAAAAACAAGTATTGAACAAAAAAGGATGGATGGATCAATCAATGGACAGTCCCTGAAAACTTCAAAGAAAATATGGTTATTCCAGAGTGATTTTCAGCTTTCTAAGCAAAATCTGTTTTATTCCAGCATTCCCGCTCTCTTGGCTCATTTTTACTTATTCTTTCTTTGCCTTTGCTTTAAGGATGGACTACCACCTTCAACGTCCTTTCTCCTTATAGGAAAAACACTATCTGCTGCCATTACAACTTCAGGCCATTCAATCCAAATCAGTTTGGTCCAGGTACTGCAAACCACTCCTGCTTTCTTGTTAATCTCTGATGTCCTGGTTAGGAAGAGCAGAGGGGCTACAGATAATCATTTTGTTAATATAATTATATATCATTATCATGTAATTGATCATGTAATCATCTGAGAATCTTTTGGAAGCTGGAAATTGTGATAGTTTTTTTACCTTTTTATTTTATCTGCATAATTATCCTGCTTAGATGTTATTCTGTCCATTTTACAGAAGAAAACATCAAGTTCAGAGCCCATGACCACAGTTATCACATAGTGCAATCAGGTTACAAGTCCAGGCCTGGGCTCTTTGTTTTACATGAAGCAACTTCCTATTATCCTCTACGTTTCAACCTTCTAATCAAGAAAGTGTTAAATGGATCATTAACATTTTTTGGAGATCAAGATTATTCTTTTGAATGGATGCAAAATTGCTACTTATCTGTTTCTAGTCTCAAAGTTAACCTTCTCTTTTTTATTAACATAGGGAAAAAAAGCCACTTCTTGATTTCAGTGTTATCTGTAGACCAGTAACACCTAAGAGCTTTGCTTCTTACAATTTTATTCATATTACTCTTACTTTTGCATAATAGCTGCATACTTCCTTTAATTCAAGAATAAAAAAATAACATAGAATTCTCCTCCCTACCTTGAATGATGTGTTGCAACAATAAGTATGTTCAGTTCAGTTCAGTTCAATTCAGTCACTCAGTCGTGTCTGACTCTCTGCGACCCCATGAATCGCAGCACACCAGGCCTCCCTGTTCATCACCATCTCTCAGAGTTCACTCAGACCCACGTCCATCGAGTCCGTGATGCCATCCAGCCATCTCATCCTCGGTCGTCCCCTTCTCCTCCTGCCCCTAATCCCTCCCAGCATCAGAGTCTTTTCCAATGAGTCAACTCTTCTCATGAGGTGGTCAAAGTACTGGAGTTTCAGCTTTAGCATCATTCCTTCCAAAGAGATCTCAGGGTTGATCTCCTTCAGAATGGACTGGTTGGATCTCTTTGCAGTCCAAGGGACTCTCAAGAGTCTTCTCCAACACCACAGTTCAAACGCATCAATTCTGTGGCACTCAGCCTTCTTCACAGTCCAACTCTCACATCCATACATGACCACTGCAAAAACCATAGCCTTGACTAGACGGACCTTAGTCAGCAAAGTAATGTCTCTGCTTTTGAATATGCTGTCTAGGTTGATCATAACTTTTCTTCCAAGGAGTAAGCATCTTTTAATTTCATGGCTGCAATCACCNTCCAACTCTCACATCCATACATGACCACTGCAAAAACCATAGCCTTGACTAGACGGACCTTAGTCAGCAAAGTAATGTCTCTGCTTTACAATATGCTGTCTAGGTTGATCATAACTTTTCTTCCAAGGAGTAAGCATCTTTTAATTTCATGGCTGCAATCACCATCTGCAGTGATTTTGGAGCCCAAAAAGATAAAGTCTGACACTGTTTCCCCATCTATTTCCCATGAAGTGATGGGACCGAATGCCATGATCTTCATTTTCTGAATGTTGAGCTTTAAGCCAACTTTTTCGCTCTCTTCCTTCACTTTCATCAAGAGGCTCTTTAGTTCTTCTTCACTTCCTGCCATAAGGGTGGTGTCATCTGCATATCTGAGGTTATTGATATTTCTCCTGGCAATAAGTATGTAAATAGCTTAAATTTATTCCATATGCCCCTTTATCTATTTCTGCAAATATTTGATGTGAATGTTTATTATATTTATTTGAATACTGATGTGACCTCTCTATGGAGCAGGGAAGCCAGGATGAAAAATGTGATCTTTACATTGGCACTTACAGCATGTAAATATTCTATGTCTCTATACCACTTTTGAACTTCTTGGGGGAGGAGATGGGTATGAGAACGTGGCAAAATATTTTTCCTCATAATCTTCATGCCAAGTAATGCTTGATTCTCTGTCATCCCCCTGCTTCAGAAAATTAAAAGTTTTCTGGAAAGCTATGAAAGACGGTAGGCATGGCCCCTGCTTTGAAATGGGAGCTGTATTAATTAGGTCCTCAGAGAGTAGATGCTGAGATGTAATTAGGATTACAAGAGGCTTATTACATAAAAGGAGAGAAAACAGTGTTGAAGACGAAGGTTTACAGGCATGGTGTTAGATATAACAAAAGTCTTGGGCAACCCAGTGGAGGATCTCTGGAACACATATGTTCCATTAGATGAGTCCCATATTGGACAGATATGCTCAGTCTTTGGCTACCGCTGTCCAGGACGAGCACAACTTCAGTTTGAAAGCTGAAGCAGGTTCTGAAGATGTTCATAGATAGAAGCTATTGGCTTATTTCACTCCTTGCAGTGCAAAGTCAAGTATTCTCTTGAAAGGAGATTTAATTGTACACCTTGGTGATGCTACGATAGACTATTAGAGGTATTTTAGATGTCTTCTAATCCCATTCTCACATTACTGTTGAGTCCTAAAATTTCCTAAAGAATTCTTCAGCATTCTGCAGCCTCTTTGAACATGTTTTTTTATACTTCACTGCATGAAGTATAATTTGCATGAATTTGTCTTAAGGGACTTATTTTCTATGGTCACTTAGAGATAATGTAATGCCTCTTCACACAAAGGTAAAAACTTTGCAGTAAAATGCAATGGTAACCCCATGAACAGTGTGAAAAGGCAAAAAGATAGGACACAGAAAGAAGAACTCCCCAAGTGAGTAGGTGCCCAATATGCTACTGGAGATTAGTGGAGAAATAACTCCAGAAAGAATGAAGGGATGGAGCCAAAGCAAGAAAAAAAAAAAACAAAACAAAAAAACGCAGTTGTGGATGGGACTGGTGACAGAATCAAAGTCTGATGTTGTAAAGAGCAATATTGCATAGGAACCTGGAATGTTAGGTGCATGAATCAAGGCAAATTGGAAGTGGTCAAACAGGAGATGGAAAGAGTGAACATCAACATTCTAGAAATCAGCGAACTAAAATGGACTGGAATGGGTGAATTTAACTCAGATGACCATTATATCTATTATTGTGGGAAGGAACCCCTTAGAAGAAATGGAGCAGCCATCATAGTCAACAAAAGAATCTGAAATGCAGTACTTGGATGTAATCTCAAAAATGACAGAATGATCTCTGTTCCCAAGGCAAATCATTCAATATCATGGTAATTCAAGTCTATGCCCCAAACAGTAACGCTGAAGAAGCTGAAGTAGAATGGTTCTATGAAAACCTACAAGACCTTTTAGAACTAACACCCAAAAAAGATGTCCTTTTCATTATAGGGGACTACTAGAATGCAAAAGTAGGATGTCAAGAAACACCTGGAGTAACAGTCAAATTTGGCCTTGGAGTATAGAATGAAGAAGGGTAAAGTCTCATAGAGTTTTGCCAAGAGAACGCACTGGTCATAGCAAACACCCTTTTCAACAACTCAAGAGAAGACTCTACACATGAACATCACCAGATGGCCAACACCAAAATCATATTGATTATATTCTTTGAAGCCAAAGATGGAGAAGCTCTGTACAGTCAGTAAAAACAAGACTGGGAGCTGACTGTGGCTCAGATCATGAGCTCCTTATGGCTAAATTCACACTTAAACTGAAGAAAGTAGGGAAAGCCACTAAACCATTCAGGTATGATCTAAATAAAATACCTTATACAGTGGAAGTGAGAAATAGATTTAAGGGACTAGATCTGATAGAAAGAGTGTCTGCTAAACTATGGACAGAGGTTCATGACATTCTACAGGAGAAAGGGATCAAGACCATTCCCAAGAAAAAGAAATGCAAAAAAGCAAAATGGTTGTCTGAGGAGGCCTTACAATTAGCTGTGAAAAGAAGAGAAGCTAAAAGCAAAGTAGAAAAGGAAAGATATACCCATTTGAATGCAGAGTTCCAAAGAATAGCAAGGAGAGATAAGAAAGTCTTCCTCAGTGATCAATGCAAAGATAGAGGAAAACAATAGCATAGAAAAGACTAGAGATCTCTTCAAGAAAATTAGAGATACCAAGGGAAAATTTTATGCAAAGAGGGGTTCAATAAAAGACAGAAATGGTATGGACCTAACAGAAGCAGAAGATACTAAGAAGAGGGGGCAAGAATACACAGAAGATTTATACAAAAAAGATCCTCACAAACCAGATGATCACAATAGTGTGATCATTCACCTAGAGCCAGACATATTGGAATGTGAAGTCAAGTGGGCCTTAGGAAGCATCACTATGAACAAAGCTAGTGGAGGTGATGGCATTCCAATTGAGTTATTTCAAATCCTGAAAGATGATGCTGTGAAAGTGCTGCACTCTATCTTTGCAGTTGAAAACCTGAGTATAATTCTACAGATGATCCTTTGCATCTGTGAGGCTGCACCCACTGATTCAACCAACCATAAATCAGATAGTATTATATATTTTATTGAAAAAATGTCTGTGTATAAGTGGAACATCACAGTTCAGACTCATGTTGTTCAAGGTTCAGCTGTATATTGCAAAGCTGTAGTAATCAAAATAGTATGGTAATTTCATAAAAACATGCACTTAGATCAACGGAACAGAACAGAGAACCCAGAAATGAAACCCATGCCTGTGCAGTCAATTAATTTTCAGTAAATGAAATAAGAGTGTAAATGGTATTGGAGAAACTAGCCCACTATGTTACAGCATGCACAAAAATAAATTCAAATGTATTAAAGACTTAAATGTAGGACCTACCTGAAATTAAAAACCCCTAGCAGGAAGTGGGGGAAAGTGGTGGATAATCTCACTGACTTTGGTCTTCCCAATTGTTATTGTTTGTTTGTTTGTTTGTTTTTGTATTTGACACTCAAAGACAATGATTTTAAAAGAATTAAAATGGAATTATATCAAAGGAAATCTTCCACATAGCAAAAGAAAGCATCAACAAAATGAAAATTAGTTTGTGGAATTGGGAAAAGTATTTGCAAGCCACGTATTCAATAAGGTGTTAATATTCAAAATATACAGTGAGCCATATGACTCAATAGCTAAAAAACAAAGGATACAATAAAAGCAAGGGCAAAAGACTTGCATAGAAAATTCTCAAAAGATATACAAATGGACAACATGTATAAGAAAAAGTGCTCACCATTATTAATCATCAGAGAAATGCAAGTCAAAATTATAATAAGATATTATCTCACACCTATTAGGATGGCTATTTTTGAAATGACAAGAGATAACAATGCTAGCGTGGATGTGGAAGAAATGAAACCCTAGTATACTATCAGTGGGAATGTAAACTGATATAGTCATGATGGAAAACAGGATGGAAATTCTTCAAGAAGTTAAAATATTCTTACAACAATCTAGCAATACCACATCTGGAAAAGTAGATAATATTTAGATGATCAAGAATTTTCAGCATGTGAAAATTCTTGGCTGGAATTTTTCACACAGACTCAAATTAGATCACTAATCCAAGATTTTAGGTTGAGCCCAATAGTTATTTCCTCAAAATGAAAATTTCCTTGAGGTCTTTTTCTACCTAACACTCTTGATATGCTCCAAGGGGATCTTACCTCTTGAGAAGAGATTGTTTTACATTGATCATCGCTATTTCTATGTTGTTGGATTATTTATAATAAACAGATATCATTTGGACACACAGTAAAGTGCAATAAAACAGTACTGAAATTTAGATGTGGTGTGCTTCTCCACCTTTCAAAATGTTTGGTTAAGTGATCCATCTGGCTTTACTGACCAGGACATGTTTTCTCTCATCTATTAGTTTTATAATCTTTAATTTGCAATTTTGCATAGGTAAGTAGAACCACACAGTTTTAGTTTCCTTCCTTATTTCCTTCTTCCATCACGAATGGATAAGAAAGTTGTGGTACATATACACAACGGAGTATTACTCAGCCATTAAAAAGAATACATTTGAATCAGTTCTAATGAGGTGGATGAAACTGAAGCCGATTATACAGAGTGAAGTAAGCCAGAAAGAAAAACACCAATACAGTATACTAACACATATATATGGAATTTAGAAAGATGGTAATGATAACCCTGTATGTGAGACAGCAAAAGAGACACAGATGTAAAGAACAGACTTTTGGACTCTGTGGGAGAGGGAGAGGGTGGGATGATTTGGGAGAATGGCATTGAAACATGTATACTATCATGTAAGAAATGAATCACTAGTCTAGGTTCAATACAGGATACAGGATGCTTGGGCTTGGTGCACTGATATGACCCAGAAAGATGATATGGGGAGGGTGGTGGGAGGGGGGTTCAGGGTTGGGAACTCATGTATACCTGTGGCAGGTTCATGTTAATGTATGGCAAAACCAATACAGTATTGTAAAGTAGAAAAAAAAATAATAACAAAAAATAAAAAATTAAAATTTCTTACAGTTATTAAATGTAATGTCTGTGACATTTTTATCTCTTTTTTAATTATCGAGATTGTAGTTGCAGCAAACCCACTATGTAGAGAATAATAGGGCTTAAAATTTGCCTCTTTTATAAATGTTTTCTATCAACGTCTTTGACTGAAAATACTTTCTGACTTAATGGCAGTTACTATATTTTTGATATAGTATTGTTTGAGAGTAACAATCCTTCTGAAGAAAGAATTGCCTAATAAGTAAAATGAGATGTCAATATTGGTATTAATTTTCAAACTATTTTTTGTGTATTTTTGCTGAAGAAATTGTCAAAATTAGAGAAACACTTTATCTTCCAATGAACGAGATAAGAAAATATTTGTTTTAATAGGCTCATAAGAGCCAGTGTGTATAGGGACAGTCCAGTTATTACTTAATGGATGGAAGAAATTGTGGAAGGAGGGGTAATTGCTGTCCCTTATGGTTTTGTTCTTGACCCACTTGAGGAATTACTTTAGCATCTTTAACATAGCTCCTCTCTCACCCCATACCAAGTGTTAGATGAGACTAGCAATGACTGGCTATTATTGAGTATCATTCACATGCTTTATCACTTTCCCCCCAGCTCCACTGAGATATAATTGACATATAATGTTTTGCAAATTTAAGATGTATACCTAGTGATTTGATATGTGTGTATATTGTGAAATGATTACCATAATAATGTTAGCTAACACATCCATCACCTCACATAGTTAGAACTTTATATATTTGGTGAGAACTTTTAAGATCTATTTACTTTCTTAGCAACTTTTAAATATACAATAAATATATAATACAGTATTGTTAACTATGGTCAGCATGTTTTACATTATATCCCAAGAGCTTGCTATTGATTTTTTTCCCAATGGATGAAAATTTTATAAAATTGAAAGTGAAAGGCATAGAAAAGAATTATATATTTCAGTAAGTTCTGATAAATGTATGAGCTTCCAACCTTTACCCACTCAAGATATATGACACTTCCATCATGCTAGAAAGCTCCCTCAAACCCCTTTTCAGTTATTCCTCATATCACAAGAAAACTGTGTTCTGCCTTTCTATCACTTTATATTAGCTTTTCCGTATTCATGTGAATAGAAGCATATATTGTACATCATCATCTTTCACCAAAAATAATGTGTTCTGTGGTTTACCTTTACTGTAGAATTTGTCACTTTTTTTTTTAAGCTGCTACAATAATGTTTCACAGTGCAAATGTACTACAATTGATTTAGCAATTCTCTTGTTGATATGCATTTCCTTAGAGGTTTGGGTTTCTATAAACAAAACTACTATAGAATTATTTCACAATTCTTTTCATGAGCAAGTGTTTTCACTTCTTTTAGGTAAATATTTAGGAATTCAAATGAAAGGTCTTAGGGTAACAGTATATTTTACCTCATAAAGAAACTTCCCAACATAAAAAAAATATAGTTATTCCACGTCAACAATAATATTTGGTATTTTCCATCTTTTAAATTTTAACCACCCTACTGGGTATGAAACTGTATTGCACCATGACCATAAGTAGCATTTCCCAAATGAATAATGTTCTAGGGCTTGGTATAGAACAGTCTATATCTCATTTCTTTATCTGAACGTGTGTTTAAAATGTCATGTCTTATACTGTTGTGAGGATTAGATAAGATAATGTGTATATAAGCAATGCCTGATACGTAATCAGAGCTTAGTAAATTACAGATTGAAGGATACCTCTTCAGACTAGACTATACCTCTGTCACTCCTCCTCTTCTTTTATTTGCCATTGTTTATGATTATTTTTTTTTATGCTCAGCCTGCCCAGAAGAGAATTGGTTATTTTTGTGTCATCTGTAGCTTCAAAGCATTTGAAAAGAGTATAATTTTACACTGCATTGTATGCCAGGGCTGCCGTTTTTGCTTTTTTATTCATTCAGAATTCACTTTGGGAAATGCAGATGAATTGAGACAGCTACCTTGGGCAGCATTATCAACATTTTTATTTTTAGTTAAAAAAAATTTTTTTTACTTTACAATATTGTATTGGTTTTGTCATACATCAGCATGAATCTGCCATGGGTGTACATGTGTTCCCAATCCTGAACCCCTCTCCCACTTCCTTCCCCATACCATCCCTCTGGGTCATCCCAGTGCACCAACCCCAAGCATCCTGTATCCTGCATCGAACCTAGACTGGTGATTCGTTTCTTATATTATACATATTTCAATGCCATTCTCCCAAATCATCCCACCCTCTCCCTCTCCCACAGAGTCCAAAAGACTGTTCTATACATCTGTGTCTCTTTTGCTGTCTCTCATACAGGGTTATTGTTACCATCTTTCTAAATTCCATATATATGTGTTAGTATACTGTATTGGTGTTTTTCTTTCTGGCTTACTTCACTCTCTAGAATCGGCTCCAGTACCATCCACCTCATTAGAACTGATACAAACGTATTCTTTTTTAATGGCTGAGTAATACTCCATTGTGTATATGTACCACAGCTTTCTTATCCATTCATCTGCTGATGGGCATCTAGGTTGCTTCCATGTCCTGGCTATTATAAAGAGTGTTGCGACCAGAAACTTTTATTTAAATATCTCTGACTATAAGTTGTACAGTATTTCTATTTCCACTGCATTTCGGTCTGTCCTGTTATTTTTGCCTCCTGAGATGTGCTAGAGATTGCAAATATCACTGCCGTTGCATTCACACTACTGTATATACAATACGGTCACTGCTTTAGCCACTGTAACAGCACAGTTATTCAAAGTTTTGTTTCTTATTTGGGCAAACTCTGTATTGGTGTTTTTCTTTCTGGCTTACTTCACTCTGTATAATCGGCTTCAGTTTCATCCACCTCATTGTCTTTGGTTAAGCTGTTCTAGTCTGGCCATCAATGTGTGGTCAGGGATCAACCAGAGACATGGGTAGAAAGAATTTGAAGATGCCCTCTTCTGTCTTTCCAAGATCCCTCAATTCATCAGTATCTCCATAGCTATAGTTCCCCTTGTCAGAAAAAAAGTGCATACGAGCCATAGCAACTGCCCTTAGTCAAGCTGTGAAAACAAAACTTTGTCCAGCTCCACTCTTCCTGTGCCCCCAAAGAGCACTGCCTCCAATATGCTTTCTTCTAGTCCATCTCCATTGCCTCAAGCAAGCTGTTATTTTAAATTATGTCCAGGTTTTATAACTGTCTTCTGCAGGGGAGTCATCTGGTAGCATCTGCCATTACAAGAAGCTGCTAACCAAAAGTTTTTGAAAAACATCTTAGCCATAATTCAATTACATGTGACTTCTTAATTTTGCTTCCTGAACAACTCTGAAATGTGATTCTCTCTCTCCAGGCTGTTGACCACCTCGTTGGTTATTATTACTTTTGTCCTGTTCAACTAGTTTCTTTGAATTTACTCTTGCGTTCTCCACACAATTGTCAGAAATATCCCAACAGTACAAATCTAAATAGGTCTCTCTCTCATTTAAAAGCTTCAAGTGTATCTCTAATAATTTCAGAGTAAAATTACAAATCCTTAGATAAACAAGATACTGCATAAAGTCGCCCTTGCTTATTTATCTAGAAAAAGGGACAAGATAGCTCTTTCTAGGGGAGCTCCAGCCACATGGCCTTTTTTCTTTATTTTCAGTGATATTGATTTGCATGGTCATTGTCTATATACAGGGGATACTTATTTCTGGATAGGAAGTCTCTTCTACTGTTCTTTGCTCAATAACTTCGCTTTGTCCTTGCGTTCTCTCCTCAAACATTAGCTTCCCCAGGGAAGACCCTTAGTCATTTAAATTAGGCTAGGGTGCTTTGTGATACATGGTTCTGTGAGCACCACTGTATTATTTGGGGGGGGGCTCCCCTGTGGGCTCTTCTGGTAAAGAATCCACCTGCAATGCAGGATACCTGGGTTCGATCCCTGGGTTCCACTCCAGTATTCTAGGCTGGAGAATTCCAGGGACTAAATGGGGTCACAAAGAGTCAGACAGGACCGAGCAACTTTCACTTTTCCTTTTCATTTGAACCACCATTTTCTGATAGTACACTATTTGATTTTGTGTTTAGGATTTTGAGCCAAAGTTCTTTCTTAATAGATTCTGGTGACCTTTACAGTTTCAGTAGATTGAGGCTGACTTTCATGGGCTGCAGTCTTACTGAAGCATTGAGAAAGAAAACAAAGTCGCTCAGTCGTGTCTGACTCTTTGCGACCCCATGGACTGTAGCCTATCAGGCTCCTCTGTCCATGGGATTTTCCAGGCAAGAGTGCTGGAGTGGATTGCCATTTCCTTCTCCAGGGGATCTTCCCAACCCAGGAATCGAACCCGGGTCTCCCGCACTGCAGGCAGACACTTTACCGTCTGAGCCATCAGGGAAGCCATTGAAGGAATCACATATTATAGTAATCAGAGAATTCAACATTATTTTGGTACTCAGGACATAATAAAAGCATTGACTATCAGTGCTGTACTTTTGGAAATTTAGACCCGTTCTTTTGTAATTTTTCTTGCCAGCTTTCAACTATGATCATCATTCGAGTTTTGATGATTCTGAGTGTTTTTATGTGATTCAGATTCAGGGCCAAATTATGTTTATTTTATATATTTATTTTTGAAAAGAAGTTAAAGCATCTTGGGATTCGGAAAACTTTAGTTTGAAAAGACCTCAGAGTTTCAAAACTGGAGGTGTGGATTCATAAACAGAAAGAAAAAAAGCCCTCTGGAAATATAGTGAGATGAGGGAATTGGATTTGAAGCTATGTATCTTTTTCATAGTTAGGAAAAAGAGAGAACCAAAAAATTTAATTAGCTACCCTAAAAATGCCTTTGATTCCAGTTTTCATTTTCATTAGGAGGAATCTGATATTTCTGGATTTTTTGGTAGATTTAGTTAATACATGAAAATGGGCAGTATATTAAAATTAGGCCCAATGCATTCTTATTCTCTTTTGTCTGTACTTCTTATAGGATATAAAGAAAAAAGAGGAAAGGTGTGCTGTAAATATGTCAGCATAAGGATTTAAAACTCTGTATAGTAATATCACCTTTTTTAATTGAGGTAAAATTCACATAATGTAAAAGTAACCATTTTAAGGCACATAATTCAGTAAAATTTAGGACATTCACGTTATGCAACTATCACCTCTATTAACTTCTGAAAACTTTCCATTACCACAAGAGGAAAACTCATAGTCATTAAGCTGTCACTCAATTGTGTTTATTTCCGCCTCTCCTCTCAAATCCTGACTGGCTTTCTGTCTCTATGAATTTTGTGCTTGTTTAGTTGCAAAGGCTTCCTTGTTGGCTCACATGGCAAAGAATCTGCCTGTAATACAGGAGAACCAGGTTTGATCCCTGGGTCAGGAAGAGCCCCTAGAGAAGGGAATGGCTATTCACTCTTGTATTCTTGCCTGGTTGATTCAGAGTATCTATGTCTACGAATATACCTATTTAGCATATAGCATATAAATGACCTTTTGTGTCTGCATTCTTTCACTGTGGCATGCATCAGTATTTTATTTCCTTTTATGGCTGAAAAATATTCCAATATATGCATACACCATAATTTGTTTACCCATTTGTCACTCTTGTATTCTTGCCTGGTTGATTCAGAGTATCTATGTCTACGAATATACCTATTTAGCATATAGCATATAAATGACCTTTTGTGTCTGCATTCTTTCACTGTGGCATGCATCAGTATTTTATTTCCTTTTATGGCTGAAAAATATTCCAATATATGCATACACCATAATTTGTTTACCCATTTGTCTGTTTATACTTTGAGATTGTTGTGAAGAGTACTATTAGAAGCACTTGTGTACAAATTTTTCAATGATTTTTGGTGTATTCCTAAGAACAGAATTGCTGATCAGATGATAATTCTATGTTTAATATTTTGATGAGACACCGAGCTCTTTTTTACAGTGACTGCACCATTTTACATTCCCAGCAGCAATGTATGAAGGCTCTTTCATCTCTACAGCTTCACCAAACTTATTTTCCATTGTATTTTTTAAAACAAAATATAGCCTAGTGGGTGTGAAGTGGTATTTCTTCATGATTTTATTTCATTTCCTTAATGACTAATGACATTGAGCAACAACATTTCATGTGCTTCTTGGCCATTTGTATATCTTCTTTGATAAAATGTCTATTCAATTACTTTCCCATTTAAAAAATGGGTTATTTTTCTGTTTTTGAGTTGTAAGAGTTGTTTGTATATTTTATATATATATA
>SJYX01005080.1:109518-139533 GCA_006410675.1 Oreotragus oreotragus
TGAAATTAAAAGACGCTTACTCCTTGGAAGAAAAGTTATGACCAACCTGGATAGTATATTCAAAAGCAGAGACATTACTTTGCCGACTAATGTCCGTCTAGTCAAGGCTATGGTTTTTCCTGTGGTCATGTATGGATGTAAGAGTTGGACTGTGAAGAAAGCTGAGTGTCAAAGAACTGATGCTTTTGAACTGTGGTGTTGGAGAAGATTCTTGAGAGTCCCTTGGACTGCAAGGAGATCCAACCAGTCCATTCTGAAGGAGATCAGCCCTGGCATTTCTTTGGAAGGAATGGCTAAAGCTGAAACTCCAGTAGTTTGGCCACCTCATGTGAAGAGTTGACTCATTGGAAAAGACCCTGATGCTGGGAGGGATTGGGGGCAGGAGGAGAAGGGGACGACCGAGGATGAGATGGCTGGATGGCGTCACTGACTGGATTGACGTGAATCCGAGTGAACTCTGGGAGTTGGTGATGGACAGGGAGGCCTGGCGCGCTGCAATTCATGGGGTCACAAAGAGTCGGACATGACTGAGTGACTGAACTGAACTGAAGGGATTTGGGCAGTATTTTGGAGAATTTTGTGGCACCTTCCTTTCCAAAATTTCACCTTTATTTTACAGAGTCTGACTACACTGATTTTCATTATCTGACTCATTGAGCTAGTAAGATTGAGCTTAGCCGTGACTCTTCAGATTTGGAGTTTTCTACTACATGAAATAATAAATCCTCCATGCAGCTCTTTTTGTCTTAACTTAGTTTGATTTGATTTTCCACCTGTTGAAACTGAATAAAATCTAACTAATATAAAGGCTTTTGTTATTAGTAGAACCTCTGAAAACAATGGAGCTTTTTCAGTGGGGAGTCATAGATTCCAACCCCCCAGTTCATGTCAAATTCAAATAAGGCAGAAATATCTGTACCTTCACTTGGGTAAAGTCAAAACTGTAAACAATGATTTGTTTAATTTATGTACTTTTGCTAGACTGTGAGATTCTTGATAGCTATCTTATTTGTCTCTGTATTTCCAGGGCATAGCTTGGAGTGCTCAACAAATGTTTGTTAGCAAATAAATTTTGACATTTGAATTTGGTAATACAAATGCAAGTTATTATTTAACCAAGCAATTACTAAGTCAGGGATTGATTGATCAACCTATCCTCTACACCTAAGCCAAAATAATCTATCCAAGAATTAAAGTAAGGATTTCCCTCTTGGTCCAGGGGTTAAGAATCTGCCTTGCAATGTAGGGGATCCTGGTTCCACCTCCGGTCCAAGAAGATCTCACAGGCCTCGGGGCATTTAAGCCCGCACCACAACTACTGAGCCTGAGACCTTGAGGCGCTGAGCCCCAACTACTGAAGCCCTTGTGCCCCAGAGCCTGTGCTCTGCAATGAAAAGAAGCCACCTCAGTGAGAACCTCTTGCACCACAACTGGAGAGCAGCCCTGCCCACCACAACCAGAGAAAAGCTGTCCAGCAACGAAGACCCAGCACAGCCAAAAATTAAAAAAAAAAAAAAAGAAAATAAATTAAAGTAAGTAATTTCAGAGACTACTTAGTGCTATCCAACAGTTTCCCAATGCACTCAAGACAAAGCATAATTTTGCTTCCAGGGTTTAGAATGGGTACCATGTCCTGGCCCTTTTCTCTCTAGTTGTTACTACTCTCTCATTTTTTTCATTATGCTCCAGCTTACTCGTCTTCAATTTTTTCTCCCTAAGGTTATTTCTGACCCAGAGTTTTCTTCACTTGCTGTTCACTCCATCTAGAATGTTCTTTCCACAACTTTTCAGCTGGTTCCTCATCATTCAGATCTCAAAATCTCACCTTTTCAGAGACCTTCTCCCACATCTCCGTATGTACAAGAGTACCACCTATCAAACACAGTTTGAAATTAAAAGTGAAAGTTGCTTAGTCGTGTCTAACTCTTTGCGACCCCATGGACTATACTTTAAAAAAAAAAAAAAAGAAAATAAATTAAAGTAAGTAATTTCAGAGACTACTTAGTGCTATCCAACAGTTTCCCAATGCACTCAAGACAAAGCATAATTTTGCTTCCAGGGTTTAGAATGGGTACCATGTCCTGGCCCTTTTCTCTCTAGTTGTTACTACTCTCTCATTTTTTTCATTATGCTCCAGCTTACTCGTCTTCAATTTTTTCTCCCTAAGGTTATTTCTGACCCAGAGTTTTCTTCACTTGCTGTTCACTCCATCTAGAATGTTCTTTCCACAACTTTTCAGCTGGTTCCTCATCATTCAGATCTCAAAATCTCACCTTTTCAGAGACCTTCTCCCACATCTCCGTATGTACAAGAGTACCACCTATCAAACACAGTTTGAAATTAAAAGTGAAAGTTGCTTAGTCGTGTCTAACTCTTTGCGACCCCATGGACTATACAGTCCATGGAATTCTTCAGGGCAGAAAGCTGTTCCTTTCTCCAGAGGATCTTCCTAACCCAGTGATCAAACCCAGGTCTCCCACACTGCAGGTGGATTTTTTACCAGCTGAGCTACCACGGGAGCTCAGACACGGTTTAGTGCATTACTTTATTTCTATTATTTAAAGCATTAATTTATGAAATCTTGATAATTTATCTGTTTTCTGTATGGTCTGTCTCATATCAAAATGGAATCTCCATGGGAGCAGGAAACTTACCTGCCTTGCTCATTCCTATATCTTCAGTGCCTATTACAGTGCTTGCTGGATGCCTAGAAATAATCCAATAAATATTTGATAAGCAAATGAATTTAATCATAACAAACAAACTAAAGGTGATTGTAAATAATCTGCTTTATAAATAGTCAATTCACCATAAAAAGAAATCAAACTAGCTAATTGGAATCATGAGGTAAAACTATTGTCACTCAGGTCCTGCATGGCTAGATTTAGGTTCAAAGCAGATATATAGCTGTCATGTAAAAAAAAAAAAAAAAGGAGGCCAGCTTAAGTTATTTTATTGCTCTCTCTTCTTGAAGTAGAATTTATACATAAAAAATGAGAACCATTAAAGTTAATGGTGTATCACAGACTGGCCATATAGATTTTTCTCCACAATTGATCTCATTCATTTTGGGTATTTACTATTTGCTAGATATTCATTTAGGAGCAAGGATTGGCCTCTGTATTCTGTGTGATTCTTTTTATTGTTCATTTTTTAATGTTGTTGCTCCAGACACATACATGGGTACATTTGGTAGTTTTCCCTATAAAAACAGCCAATTTTTCTGATGAAGATCTCTTCTCAGCATATTTATTTATAAACATGATAGTCGGTGTATTAGCGCTGTTTGAACATTTATGCTACTTATCACACAATTGTTTATGGAGATGGCATACATTAGCAAGTCTTCAGCAGTGTTATGGAGGAATCCAGACAGGCATAGTTCACTCTTTCTCCTACCTGCTTAGCAGAACTTCCAGTTTTGTAGAGCTATTCCTCTTCTTCTGGATACTATATCCACAGAAGTGACTAATGAACATGTTTGGTCCATTATCACCAAAAAAGCCCTGGGTTTTCTCCACCCACTCTAGCCTCCTTCTAGGGCAAGTCCTATCTGCATCTTTACATCTTCTGAGCACCACAATCATTGTTCTAAGTCCTACTCTGTGCTTCTCCTGTGCAGTACTACAAGCTCTTGCTACTGCCATTGTCAAGCAGTGCTACTACTCACCTCAGCCCCTAAGGTGACGGAGCCGCCGTATTTCAGGAAGACAGAAAACTGTTTACTCCCTTTTTTTCTGTCATCCACTTTGTCACATGGCCTCCAAACAAGAGGCTAGTTATTGGAAAAAAAAGAGAGAGAGAGAGAGAGGCTGGTGTTTTCCTAAGTTTTCTAGTGAGTTAGTTGCTTCTGATTTCAACCATTCTTGAGCCTCAGCTCTATTCATATTTTTGCCCAATAGTGGAAAACCCATAGTGGAATCTGGAGAAGGAAATGGCAACCCACTCCAGGATTTGTGCCTTAAGAATCCCACAGACAGAGGAATCTGGTGGGCAACAGTCCTTGGGGTTGCAAAGAGTCGGACATGACTGAGCAACTAACACTTCAATTCAGTCCTCAGTCATGTCTGACTCTTTGCGATCCCATAACAGAAGCACGCCAGGCCTCCCTGTCCATCACCAACTCCCAGAGTTCACCCAAACTCATGTCCATTGAGTCGGTGATGCCATCCAACCATCTCATCTTCTGTCATCCCCTTCTCCTCCCGCCCTCAAACTTTTCCAGCATCAGGGTCATTTCCAATGAGTCAACTCTTGGCATCAGGTGACCAAAGTACTGGAGTTTCAGCTTCAACATCCGTCCTTCCAATGAACACCCAGGACTGATCTCCTTTAGGATGGACTGGTTGGATCTCCTTGCAGTCCAAGGGACTCTCAAGAGTCTTCTCCAACACCACAATTCAAGAGCATTAATTCTTCAGTACTCAGCTTTCTTTATAGTCCAACTCTCACATCCATATATGATTACTGGAAAAACCATAGCCTTGACTAGATGGACCTTTGTTGACAAAGCATTGTCTCTGCTTTTTAATGTGCTGTCTAGATTGGTCATAACTTCCCTTCCAAGGAGTAAGCATCTTTCAATTTCATGGCTGCAATCACCATCTGCAGTGATTTTGGAGCCCCCCAAAATAAAGTCAGTCACTGTTTCCACTGTTTCTCCATCTATTTCCCATGAAGTGATGGGACCAGATGCCATGATCTTAGTTTTCTGAATGTTGAGCTTTAAGCCAACTTTTTCACTCTCTTCTTTCACTTTCATCAAGAGGCTTTTTAGTTCCTTTTCACTTTCTGCCCTAAGGGTGGTGTCATCTGCATATCTGAGGTTATTGATATTTCTCCTGGCAATCTTGATTCCAGCTTGTGCTTCTTCCAGCCCAGCATTTCTTATGATGTACTCTGCATAGAAGTTAAATAAGCAGGGTAGCAATATACAGCCTTGATGTACTCCTTTTCCTATTTGGAACCAGTCTGTTGTTCCATGTTCTAACTGTTGCTTCCTGACCTGCATACAGGTTTCTCAAGAGGCAGGAGTGGCAGCTGCATGGCACAGGGTTGGCCGAGAGGTAGGAGTGGCAGCCGTGGAGAGATATCCCACATCCAAGGTAAGAGAAACCCAAGTAAGATGGTAGGCACTGAGAGAGAGCATCAGAGGGGAGACAGACTGAAATGACAATCACAGAAAACTAGCCAATCTGATCACATGGACCACAGCTTTGTCTAACTCAATGAAACTAAGCCATGCCCGCGGGGCAACCCAAGACGGGCAGGTCATGGTGGCGAGGTCTGACATAATGTGGTCCACTGGAGAAGGGAATGGCAAACCACTTCAGTATTCTTGCCTTGAGAACCCCATGAACCTAACACATGGTGGAATCTATATGCAAGTAACAATTTGCTGTTGTTGTTCAGTTGCTAAGTCATGTTGGGCTCATGACCTCATGGACTGCAGCATGCCAGGCATCCCTGTCCTCAGCATCTCCTGGAGTTTGCTCAGACTCATGTCCATTGAGTCAGTGATGCCATCCAGCGCTCCTCCTCTGGTGACTAATTCTTCTTTACTGAACTGTGCCTAACTGCCTGACTCAATAACAGCTACGAACATTTAGGAGTGCTAGTCATGTGCTTGGTGTGTGTTTCTTGTCTTAATCTCAGCTAAACCCTTTAAGGTAGATTTCTGTCATTTCTAGGAAGGCAGAGAAATATGCCTGTTTTGTTTCCTGCTATATTTTCAACACCTAGAACAGAGTTTGAAGCAGAGTAATTGTCCAATATGGATATTTGTTACATGAATGAAATTTCATTTTATTCATGAGAAAGCTGAGGTTTAGCAAGGTAAAGCAACTTGTTCAAGGATTTGGCAGGACTAGGATTTGAAAATTAAGCTTATTTGACACTGAAATCCTCACTCAAAACCTCCCAAAGATTCCTTGGTCTCAGGCAGAGACCTATGTCAACCAGATGGACTCTTGCTTAAATCTCAGCATGAAGTGTGGACCAGGCTCCAGGGAGGATGGTGTCACACTCTGGGGAAACTGAGAAGTTGATATGGAGCCAAATGTTTTGAAAAATTAAATATTCAAACTTATTAGAGAAAACAGATTTAGCAATTCCAAATCATACTCGTCATCTTTCCAGTCTAAGTTCCTTTAAATTTGGGTGAGGCCTCAAAACTATCATTGCTTCCATTAATCCCTCTCCTGGAAGGCTAATTCTCACCCAAATCCTTCCCATCCTCAATGATCCAATTCAAAAAGGATCATGCCTATACAAGCTTGATTGCCTTGGTGAGAGATTAGCTCTCTCTTCCAGTTGAACTTAGTAATTTTTTGGCTAAGGTTATCATAAGGCTGCTGAATAAACAGCAGTTATTTATATGAATTGAGTAAACTGAGTAGCTCAAATTGAAAATTTATTTATTATTCGTTTGCTCACTGCATACTGCCTTGAGTTTCATTTTTGCATATATTTCCTCTCTTTACTTAGATCTCAAGAAGCTTGAGGAGAGGGTCTGTGTTCAGTTTGTGTCCTTTCTTGCTTCATACTGCACACAGTGCAGAGACTATTGTTAGGCACTAACCCTTTGCTAGGCATTAGATTTATTGACCAATATGGTGACTGACTGGCCAATATGGTCAGAGTCTTGGCAAAGGGCACAATGTCCTTGGCATTGCTGTGCTTAGCTTAAACTCCATTGTGTTGATCCTTATGGACTGGAAAACTCACAGTCAGAATTATGTTTCCCAATTAGAAGGTTTAGATGTAAGAGATTTTATTTACTTGAGATTTTGATTTGTGATGAAAACTTGAGTTTAGTTGTTGGTAGACTTCCCAAAGTACCTGAGCACTTCATAAGTGACTGGTTAGGGTCTTTGAAGAGACCCTAGAGAACATATGTAGGCAGAGATTTTGCCCAGAGAAATGTGGATATAAGTCCCTGGATGGGGACTTGGCCTCGCTTAACTAATCACAACTCAAGAGTCAGGAGAAACTAGAATGTGTCAATATTTCCTTATATAGAAGTTGATGTACAGCTAATTTTAAGTTCTTGCTGAATGGTGATATAACTTACCACAAATAGAGTCTTTCTCAAGTCCAGCATGACCTTACTCTGTAAGAATTACCATCAACATCTAAGTCTTCTCCTAGGGGTCCACATGCCCAGTGAAAACTTGGATAAAATATGTTGTATCTACATGTGCTGCTGAGCTTTTATTAACTTGATGAGATTAAACATTCTATACACTTTTTCAATCAATCAAAGCATATTTGAAATACCCAGGGATGTCACTTGCACATCTAAATCCATAAAGAAAAGTATTATTTATTAAGTTTTTAAATTATTTGTTTCATTTAAATCAATGTATTTTCCCTTGGCTGCACAGAGTCAGACATGACTGAAGCTACTTAGCACAGCATGGCATTCTCTCTTGCATATTTTCAATAAGAGTATGGAGTTCTTTGGTCCTAGATTATTCAAGTGTATGCTTTCTCACTCAGTTATGTCCGATTATGTGCAACCCCAAGGACTGTAGCCCACCATAGACTGTCTATGGAATTCTCCAGGCAAGAATACTGGAGTGGGTTGCCATTTCCTTCTCCAGGGGATCTTCCTGACCCAGGGATTGAACCCATGTCTCCTGTGTTTCCTGCATTGCAGTTGTATTCTTTACCCACTGAGCCATCGGAGAAGCCCAGATTATCCAAGTAATCTCCTATTTTTNACCATAGACTGTCTATGGAATTCTCCAGGCAAGAATACTGGAGTGGGTTGCCATTTCCTTCTCCAGGGGATCTTCCTGACCCAGGGATTGAACCCATGTCTCCTGTGTTTCCTGCATTGCAGTTGTATTCTTTACCCACTGAGCCATCGGAGAAGCCCAGATTATCCAAGTAATCTCCTATTTTTCTAAATTGTTTTCAGAACAGTCAAAATGAGAACAAGATATTCCCTCAAATTTTTATAGGATATGACCTTAACTGGACTTTGTATCTATTAAGACATTTTAAAGTTACGATTTTTAGCTGCCAGCACAGACCTTAATCTCAAATTGCATCATCTTAGAACATCCTAAAAAGCTGTCAGTTCAACAATGACAGCTCCGAAATAACAGACTAACCTGTGTTATCCTAAGCAGATCACCCCAGCCAGGTCCCAGTGGAAGAAATACAGATTAAAAAAATAAATGAAAAATACAAAAGTATACAAAGATGCTAGAGAAAAATAGCACATCTTCGGGACTCAGCAGAAAGACTCCACACATCCAGTTCATGGCCAGCTGATAGAATAAAGTACATAGAACTTATAGCTGTTTTAAACCTCATATATATGCTAAAATGCACTGCAGTTTACAGATATATTTTACATAAGCTATTGAATTCGATTTTCCTAACTAGCATGTAAGGCTTGCAGGATTATATCTGTGTTGAGATGAAGAAATTGAAACGTGGAAAGCTGAACTTGATGTTGAGAATCTGGTTTAAATTATGGCTCTGTCAGTGACCTTTTCTAGTTCATAAGTGAGGTCAAATAAGTTAATTTCAGTGGCAACAGCTTCCATACCTATTAAATAACACAAGACCTACACACCCAATTGTTGTGAGGAATCAACGCGGCAAGGTATGCAAAATGCTTACTAAGCATGTTTGCACATAGTACATGACCTGATATTATTGACATTTTCAAGGTCACTAAACTAATAAATCACAGAGCCAGGCCCAAGACATCAATCCTTATTGAGAAGTAAATAGTTTACATAGTGAAACTCAGTACAATATTATCTGTTTACCCTTGACAACTTTTTGAAATTGATGTCATGACTTAAACTACTAAAAGCAATGCTAGAATTGGAAGCAAGCATTCCATTAAATTTGACATTTTTATAAATCCTTCCTAGGGATAATTCATTTTTTATTCATAATAATCATATGGAATCAAGAGGGATCATATACCAACTTTACAGACAGATCAGGAAATGAAAAATCCAGACCCATCTGTTTCTCCATCAATAGCACTCATCAGCTCAGTAATGGGACCAAATGATACTGGTTGGGCAAGGGTGAGTTTTTTCAGTGCCTCTTTGAATGTGAGATTGTGATTGAATGGACCCACTTTCCCTCACTTTTCCATTTGCTGCAGATAAGTATTTTATACTCTGTGTGTGTGTGTGTGTGTGTATGTGTTTAATCTGTCCCTCTCTCTTCTCCTAGGCCAGAATCAAGGACGAAGCCGTGGTTCTTCTGTGCGTTCTTGCAACAACCACCTAAATGGGCTCCCTGTGTATATTCTTGTTCCCCTCTGATTTGTCTCTGGCAATTTTCTTTTGACAGTGGAAGACCTCTGTGACTGAGAACTGATTTCTGGAGTAAGAAAGTACTGAGTGGCCTTACCAACTGGCTGCATAATGGAGATTACAGCTGACCTCTGTCTTTAGGGCAACATTAAGTGTTTTTGTGTTTGATAATGGACAACTGGCATATTCCATAGGCTATAGTTCCTGTTATCAATCAGCTATATGTGTTTAGCCTGGGGGTTTAGATTCTCAGTGAGGCCACACTAAAGATGTGTTTGTTTGCTAGGCCAAGAATATGGCTATTTCCTTCCAGAACTGTCCAGATCTATGATAGGACAAGAATAGTCCTCTGTAGGCTTGTTGTCAAGGTTCAGATGTGAAGATGCATATAATGCAATTAAGTACAATTCTAGCAAGTAACATATGCTCACTAAATGTTATAGGCCATTGTCATTCTTCAAATGGTATTGATTCTCTTATTATTAAAAAATAATTTGAAACTAAGATGCCTGAAAAGACACTGTTAGCACATTGAGAATTCCTCTGATCTCTTCTCCATACTCAGCACAGGGTTTGGTGTTCCCAAATCTTACATGTAAACTATTATCATGTACACAAATATTTAATGAACTTATTACTTGAGCGAATGTTAAGAAGAACACTACATTCAGGAATTTTCCTAATTTGTTAGTCAGCTGAATTCTTGACAACTTCACCAATTTTTCAGATTCTTATGAGGAAAGTACTAGAAATTGTACGGACATTTTTTCTCTTTCTGTTAGCATTGAAAAATTCTTGTTGATACTTCTTTGATAATATCAAAGATTCCACTGAAGTAAAAAAGAAAGGAGATAGGAGGTGTTTCACATTTAGGAGAGAGAATATAAGCCAGGACAATACAGGCCCATTTTACATCATGAGATACCATTCAGTTCAGTTGCTCAGTTGTGTCCGACTCTTTGCAACCCCATGAATCATAGCACGCCAGGCCTCCCTGTCCATCACCAACTCCCAGAGTTCACTCAGACTCACCTCCATTGAGTCAGTGATGCCACCCAGCCACCTCATCCCCTGTTGTCCCCTTCTCCTCCTGCCCTCAATCTCTCCCAGCATCAGAGTCTTTTCCAATGAGTCAACTCTTCGCATGAGGTGGCCAAAGTACTGGAATTTCAGCTTTAGCATCATTCCTTCCAAAGAAATTCTAGGGCTTATCTCCTTCAGAATGGACTGGTTGGATCTCCTTGCAGTCCAAGGGACTCTCAAGAGTCTTCTCCAACACCACAGTTCAAAAGCATCAATTCTTCAGCACTCAGCCTTCTTCACATTCCAACTCTCACATCCATACATGACCACTGGAAAAACCATAGCCTTGACTAGGCGGACCTTTGTTGGCAAAGTATTGTCTCTGCTTTTGAATATGCTATCTATGTTGGTCATAACTTTTCTTCCAAGGAGTAAGCATCTTTTAATTTCATGGGTGCAGTTACCATCTGCAGTGATTTTGGACCCCCCCCCCAAATAGTCTGACACTGTTTCCACTGTTTCCCCATCTATTTCCCATGAAGTGATGGGACCAGATGCCATGATCTTCGTTTTCTGAATGTTGAGCTTTAAGCCCACTTTTTCTACTCTGCAGTGTTTGGTATTAAATGGAAAACATAAGGGGTAGGGACACAGTGGTTTAATCGTTTAACATCATTTAACTACTCTCACTACATGGACACGTACACCAAAAGTCATACATTTAAATGTCTAAATAATAGAAGAAAGCATATTAAACCAATATATCAACAAAGGAGCAGCACTTAACTTATGGTCCTTCTGTATAATTATGCATCATAAGAAAGATGCAATTAGAATCAGTGTGGGAAATGTTTCTTTAACTTTGGGCTGTTTAAATTACATAATGCTAGGTATTCACTATGCTGAGTTTTAAACCAGGAGCTGGAGGAATGAACCTTGTGGGGACCCGAGCTCTACTGCCTCACTTCTAAGTAAGAATGCATCTTTCTCACACATGCATTTTTCACCCCTCTCATCTTTTCCTCTTTCCTGTCTTTTAAGTTATCAGATACTTGGTTGTGGGTAGGAGGACACAGTCAGCAGTCTTTGAAACAGCCACTGGGTTATCCGTCCAGCCACAGTGATCCCCTTAACTGGCCCTTCATCTAGGCACGTTTCCCTGGTGGCCATGTTATACAGTGTGCCTCCATCATTCCTAGGTCAGAAGTGGACACTTCACCCAAGTAGGACCAGGAAGTCTCACTTACCAGAATTTGGGTTGAAGTGAAGTGGGGCTTTCCTGATGGCTCAGCAGGTAAAGAATCCACCTTTATTCAGGAGATGCAGGTTTGAATCCCTGGATGAGGAAGTACCCCTGGAAAAGGGCAAGGCAACCCACTCCAGTATTGTGGGGAAAATCCTATGGACAGAGGAGCCTCGTGGGCCACAGTCCATGGTGTTGCAGAGTCAGACATAACTAAAACAACTGAGCACAGCACACAAAGTGAAGAGAAGGAAGGGAAGGGAGGAGGAAAGGAGAGCATGATAGCTTCTCTTCATTTTCAGGTCTCCGTTCACAAGTCCCTTAGGCCTTCACTGACCAACCAAGTTGAAGGAGCACCCCTCAGCCTCTCTATATAACACAGCCCTGCTTTACCTCTTTTGTGTTGCTTATAATATGAGGAATGATCTTGTTCTTGTTTTTGTGTTTTCCTGCTCTGTATTTCCTCTCTGGTGATAACTACAGACAGGATGTCCTACACTCCTGTGTCTTTGGAGCCTAGAACAGTATCTGGCATACATAGACACTGAAATGTTGAATGAGTTAATGAAAAGGATCACAGACATGATTTTTTTTTCAGTGTCAGAAGCTACAGACCAGACTGTCCATTTTGGATAACTCTATTTGATCTCATAGGAAGAATCCAATTAACAATGTCAAGAATTAGATTCCTCCAAAGACGTCCTCCCCTACTCTTCCCTTAAGCTATAATCCCCATTTTTCTTCACTCTCTTACTGAAAGATAATATTCAAGGTTATAAGAAACAACTTCTGAAATAATTTAAACCAAGTATATAATGACTACAAGTATCTCCTTCTGCCATTTTACTTTCCAAATTTCATAGACAAAAAGAAACATGATGTAATTCTTCAATTCTGGACAAGGAAAAAAGTTCAGAGAAGAAAAGGTATCATTCAGCTCAATTAAATAAAAGTTTGTGAACACTTGGCCTCTTTTACCAAGTAACTTTGAGCTTTAAGATAAACTCTCTTTTAGGATACAAACTACCTACTTACAGCATGGGGTTGGTGGGGTTAGTTGCTAAGTCGTGTCCGACTCTTGTGACTCCATGGACTGTAGGCTGCCAGGCTCCTCTGTCCATGGGATTCTCCAAGTAAGAATACTGCAGTGGGTTGCCATTTCCTTCTCCAAGGGATCTTCCCAACCCAGGAATCAAACCCAGGTCTCTTGCACTGCAGGCAGAGTCTTTACCAACTAAGCTACGAGGGGAGTCCACTTATAGCATAGAAGGCAAATTTATTCTTCATCTAAGTTAACTTTTTTCTTGACAGCCACCATGTTCAGAAAACTATTCCAAATAGGATATACAAAAAAGAACAAATATATATTTTTTTCCTTCAGGAGCTGATACTCAAATCATTCATTCTGGATGAGCAAAAACAGTTGTAAAGGAATACAAGGTTAAGTACATAACATACACAGAACCTAAAGGGAACTATAGACATTCACAAGTGCTCACTTTGGGTTGTAGGATAAAACCCACATATTTGTGAAATTAATATTTGACTTTGACCAACAAGTTTGTACTAGTTCCTAGGTGGATGAGACAGAATTGGTCTCAGGGAGCTTATTATTTAGTGAAGGGGGCTAAGAAATATACAAATAAATAATTATCTACTCTGATAAATACCATGATAATAAACTAACAGGGTGATATGAGAAAAATATCTTAGGGGACCTACTTTTAGCAGGAGGCATGGGTGAAGGGATCTTGAAAAGCTTGTCTGAAGAGATGACACTTAAGCTTAGACCTAAAGAAAGGGAAAGACATTGTCAGGAAGGGAATGGCAGGATGCAGACAGAGGAAGTATATGTGTGAGCTCCCTAGGAAGGTCAGCAACTCGGCATGTTAGAGGAATGGAAAAAAGAGAGTTGAATAGCCTGCAATGAGTTTGAAAAGGTAGGCTGATCAGCCAAAGCTTTGCAGGCTGTTGTAGAGTGTGTTTACTTAGGGGAGAAGGAAAATTATCGAGGCATATCACAACTTCTTTTTTTATTTAGATCTCAACCAATTAGTAATTGCTGACTAGGCACAGAGCTAGGCACTGCTTCATGGCAGGTTGAATTAAGTAGACATCAGAGGAGTGTCCCTGAAATGGACTATTGCAACCTATGGATAAACAGACCCAGGGCTTGGCTGAGAATACAATGCCTTCACTACTAAGCCCAGTCCTTACCTTGGTCTCATCACAAGCACTCAGAGACATGAAGAGCCTGATCTATTCTCTGCTCACCATTAGTAAGAGGAAATTACAAGAGAGAAAGTGCCTTCATTAGAAGACACGTCTTTAATCTAGTTATAACTAGATAATGTTTTACATCTGCTTCTGAGGCATCCCAAAGGGAAGCCTTTTATTATTAGCATTGCCAGCGTTGTGCTAAGTCTGCTGTATGCCAAATGCTTCGGAAAATCCCACTGACAGCCATGGCTGTTGTGACGGTTGGAAATTACAAGCCGTGATAAGATGTCAGGAGTCCCACCTGTTCCGAGTCAGAAGAGGCTAAAATAGTACATGGAGGATGATAAGTGTGAAGAAGAATATGTAGACTTACTTCGATGCCCTAAGAGTGGGAGGAAAAATTCTAAACACTTCCATAGCCAGCCATTTCCTATTTGTCTAGGATGGTATATTTGAAATGACTGGGAAGGCACCACATGATTTAGATTTCTCTAACTTGCTAGAATCTTTCATCTTTTAAAATGTCACTTATTTTATTTTTAAAATTGAGGTAGAATTGACATATAACATTATATTAGGTTCAGGTCTACCATGTAATGACTTGATGTTTTATATATTGACAGATGATCACTATGATAATTCTAGTTAATTTCCATAACATAGTTACCACATTTTTCTTGTGATGAGAACATTTAAGATTTACTCTTTTAAACAACTTTCAAATATGCAATATAGTATTATTATAGGTATAGTTATACATCATATTCTCATAACTTTATTTTATAAATGGAAACTTGTACCTTTGATCCCTTTATCCATTTTGTCCACCCCTCATACCCTGCCCCCTGCCTTTATGAATTCTTTTAGATTTTACATATAAATGAGATCATACAAAATTTGTCTTTTTTTTTTAATTTAACTTAATATAATGCCCTCAAAGTCTATCTATGGTGTTGCAAATGTCAGCCTACTATAATCTTTGCAGAACTTTTCCAACTTTAATGTACATGTGACTTATCTGGGGATCTTGTTAAGATGTAGACTTTGCTTTGGGAAGTTACAGGTAGGGCAGACATTCTACATTTCTAACAAGTGCCTGGAGATGCAGGAGGCACTGGTCCATGAGCCAAAATTTGGAAGGAGCTATAAAATCTATTTTAAAATTAGAGTGATGCAGAGCTGATGAGAGATGCTGGTAAGACGACTTTGTCCTAAATCTATTTTCTTACTTAGGAGTCTTGGAACCCTGAATGCCCATGATGACTGGTTTTCTTCTGTATGTTTTCCCCTCTTGTTTTCTCTTTCAAAATACAAATAATTTATGAGCTGAAATACATCAGAGTTCAACAAATTCTGTTGCATCTACTTCCAAATATTTTTTATCGCAGTCTCCTAATGTTCTATATCTTTTTGTGTGTGTGTGTGTGACTTTATCACTTTTCTGCTGGACTGCTCCAAGAACATCTTAATTAGACATTTTAGCCATTTCACTTCTTGTCTCCATTTTCATATAGGAGATAGAGCTGTTTCTCAAAACTGCAAACCACGTCATGACCTATCTTAAAATCCTTTAATGGCTTCATATTTCCTTCAGGATAAAATTTAATAGGATCCAGAGAGGGATTTTTCCTAATATTCTGAAATTATAGTTAGACCCAAAGTTGAGGATAAAAGACACTAAGTTTCACAGATTCTAAAGTCAAATAGCTGCTAAGAGAGTTTAACAAGATACAAACAGATAAAGGGATTTTTAACAGGGAATTGACTGTCAGCAGTTGTGGAAGCTGGATAATCAGTCGCTGTGAAGGCTGTGGTCTCTGTGTTTGGCTAGAAGGGAAGATAGATTTGAGTAGGAGGATCAAGAGCAACCCGGAAACCACAGACTCAACCTGAAACCCCACTGAAACCCTGTCAATTCCTGTCTCAGACCCTCGGGACAACAGTGCCCTGTAGATTTCAAGGTCCTTCATCACACAAGAAAATATACCTACCTCACTCAGAAATCGAAGAATCTAAAACAGATACAGGAAAAGTAGAGCAACTTCAGATCTAACTCCTGCTTCATGAAAACAAAGTGTCAGCAAATCAGCAAATATGTACATGAGCTAAATAGTAGATGTTGCTTTCCTTTCATCCTCCTGTTGTCCCAAGAGTCTTCCCTGTAGCACAGCCTAACCAGAAACGTATCAGAAAGTGAGTACTAGAAAATATATTTCAGCCTAGCCAAGTTGTCACACTGCACAGTCACCCAGAGGGTTTATTTTTAAAAATAGGCTCATCAGACCATATTATTTTTTTTTTCCAGAGTACTTATCTTAGAACTTGGCAATATATTTCTCCTTCATTAGGCAATGAGTCTCATTAAAGAAGAGATGTACTTGATTTTGCCTGTCACTATAGTCATAGTGCCCAGCCTAAAACATCACATTTAATAAACCCTATTTACTGCATAATTAATAAATGACTGCATAGATGAGTAAAAGGCAATAAAACTGTAGGAATAAAACTATATTTGGCTTGTGTCAAGTTTCTGAATTGTGGAGGCCATGGACTCAGGGGATGCTTTAAATAATATCAAATTATTTTCAGATATAAACTGATTCCAGACAATATGATATAGGAGGAATCATATCTACTCTCCTCCCTGAAACATATAAAAACAGGCATAAAATATGTGAAACAACAGTGTTCAAGACACTGAAAAACAGGCAATGTGGAACAATAATCTGTGAGAAACAAGAAACAAACAAGGTAAACCCTACTACTGCCTCAGCCTATTACCGTTAAAGAGCTTCTAGTCCATTGTGCAGTGGGGTAAAACAGACAGAACCCAATAGATTCCCTGAGTTCAGGGAACAGAGCTGAGAGTCTAAGGAAACCAAGGAAATCAGAATTCATAGGACAGAGTACTGGAGAGGAAAAACCCTACAAAGAGATACTCACAGAGAGTTGCAGAGGGTCTTCATAAAGTACAGAGCTGAACATGAGAAAATTACCTGACATGAGGGAAAGAACCACGCAGAAGGATTAGAAATTAAAGTGTCTGGCGCTCACACAAGGCTGATAGTAGTCACACAGAACTGACGAAGATTTTTACATTAGCAGACAAGATCTCTAGAACAGCAATTATAATGTATACTTTCAAAAAGTTAAGTAGACGTATAAGATACACTAATCAATTGAATTGAACATCTAGAAATAAAAATGACAATAACTAGGATGAAAAAGTACACTTAACTGATTTCATGTTATATCAAATAGATCAGTACAGGGTACAGAACTTGAAGATTTATCAACAGAACCTATCCATAATAAAACACAGTGAGAATTTTAAAGAATATATAAAAGAAATAAAAAGACTATTAGTGAGCAGCAGGAATACTTCAAGCAGCCTAGCATACCTATAATTAGAGTATCCAAAGGAGAGAGGGCACAGAAAAGCTGTATCAAGAAACAACTAACAGCTTTCCAGATTTGATGGAAACTATAAATCCATGGATCTAAGAAACTATAAGAGATCTCATTTACAAGAAATATGAGGAGAACTATACTGATGCATGGGCTTCCCTGGTGACTCAGACAGTAAAGAAACTGCTTGCCATGTGGGAGACCAGGGTTCAACCCCAGGTCAGGAAGATCTCCTGGAGAAGGGAAGGGTTACCCGCTGCAGTATTCTTGCCTGGAGAATTCCATGGACAGAGGAGCCTGGCAAGCTCCAGTGTATGGGGTTGCAAAGAGTCAGACATGACTGACTAACACACATGTACTGAGGCATATTAGAGTCAAATTGCTTCAAACTTAATAATGGGGAAAAATCTTATGTACAAGGTAGCAAAATTGAAGGTCATAACAAAATTCTCACCAGGAACAATACAGCTGTGCAAATGAAAATATCTTTAAAGTACTGGCAGTAAAAAGTGTCAGCTGATAAATTTATACTCAATGAAACTATCTGTTAAAAATGAAGATGACATAAAAGGTATTATAGGATAATACCAAGAATGATTGAATATCAATAATTTAAGTAACAGAATGGACAAATTCTTAGAAAGACACAAAGTATTACAATATAGCAAAGAAAAAAATCTGAATAGATGTATAAAGTAAGAGACTGAATTAGTAATCAGAAAAATTTCCACAGAACCTACGAACAGATGGCTTCAATGGTAAATTCTGCCAAATATTGAAAAATGAATTAACACTAGTCCTTCACAAACCCATCCAAAAAATTTGAGAAGGAAACCTCCTTCCCACTTTCTTCTATGAAAAAAAAATTCTATCTTGATAGCAAAAGTAGACAATAACATTACAAGAAAACTACAGACGAATATCCCTCAGAAATAAGAGAAAATATTAATAGAATTCAGAAAATACATTAAAAAAAAGACCATGTGCCACTACCAACTGGGATTTATCCTAAAAATGCAAGACTGGATTAATAAATGTAAATCAATCAACACAATGGAACATATTAACAAGATAAAAGACAAAAATGATATGATCATACCCTTTAGGCAGAATAAGCATTTGAAAAAATACAATTCCCTTTCCTGATAAAACACTCAACAAAACAGGAATAGGAGTAAACTTCCTGAACCTGATAAAGGGATCCTATTTAAAAACAAAAAAAACAAAAAACCAAAAGATGAATGCTGCTGCTGCTGCTAAGTCACTTCAGTCGTGTCCGACTCTGTGCGACCCCATAGACGGCAGCCCACCAGGCTCTGCCGTCCCTGGGATTCTCCAGGCAAGAACACTGGAGTGGGTTGCCATTTCCTTCTCCAGTGCATGAAAGTGAAAAGTGAAAGTGAAGTCACTGAGTCGTGTCCAACTCTCAGCGACTCCATGGACTGCAGCCTACCAGGCTCCTCTATCCCTGGGATTTTCCAGGCAAGAGTACTGGAGTGGAGTGCCACTGGCTTCTCCATAGCATCATGATTAAAGGAGAAAAACTGAAAGCAAGTGTACAGAATATAAGATCAATACATGGTAATAATAGTGTATCTATGCACTAGGAATAAGCTCTAAAAGCAAAATATGAAATAATATTCTACTTATAGTAAAAATATTTATGAATAAATTTAACTAAAGATGTCCTGACTTGTGCACTGAAAATTACAAAATATCATTGAAAGATACTAAAGAAAAACTGAATAAACTGAATAAGCCTATTCACAGATCAGAAGATCTAATATTATTGCAATGGCAAAACTGCCCAAATTAATTTGCAATATTGTCCAACAAATCCCTATCGAAATCTTTTTGGCAGAATGTGACAAACTGATCCTAAATTTTGTATGGAAATTCAAGAGACCTAGAATAGCTAAACAACTTTGAAAGAGAAGAACAAAGTTGGATGACTCACACTTTCAAAACTTACTACAGAGTTACAGCAATCAAGAATGTGGGGATACTGCCATAACACTAGACATACAGGTCAATGGAAGAGAAATCAAAGTATAGCAGTCATCCATTCATTTATAGATTTTTGAAGAGTTCCAAATTAATTCAAATGGGGAAAAATATTCTTTTCAACAAATGATGCTGAAACAAATGGATGGTGGCATGACAAAAGGTTATTATGGATCTCTCTACCACACACTACATTTTAAAATTACCTCTAAATGAAACAAAGACCTAAAAAGTAACTGCTAAAACTATGAAGGCCTTATAAGAAAACATACAGGATAAATCTTCATGACCTTAATATAGCTTCTGGTTTCTTAGGTATGACACTCAAAGCACAAGCAATCAAAGAAGAAATAAATAAATATGGACTTCATTAGGATTAAAAAGTGTATGCTTTAGGATGTACTATTAAAATGAAAAGGTAGTCCAAGTAATGGGAGAAAATATCTGCAAACCATACATCTACATATCTGATAAGGATCTAGCATTCGATAATCTTTTGTTTGTTTTTTACAGTGTTTTAGGAACCTAAAAATCTACAGTGTGCAGCATGAAATTATCATCCTCTACCTGGGTGGGGAGCTTAGTTTCTGCAAACTCATATATTATAATATACACTTGTTGAGGAGGAGCCTGTGGCTGCTGCTCAGTAACTTCAGTTGTGTCCAACTCTGTGCAACCCTAAGGTCTACAGCCCACCAGGCTCCTCTGTCCATGGGATTCTCCGGGCAAGAACACTGGAGTGGGTAGCCATGACCTCCTCCAGGGGATCTTCCCAACTCAGGGATTGAACCTGCATCTCTTATGTCTCTTGCATTGACAGGCAGATTCTTTGCCATAGAACCACCTGGGAAGCTCTGTGGAGGAGCCAGGACCCTGCTTTATCACAGCTCTATTGTTTCTTGATTGTTCCTCTTTTGTTTCTGCATTCCCAAGTAAGTAAGTAAAGTCACTCAGTCATGTCCGATTCTTTGTGACCCCGTGGACTGCAGCCCGCCAGGCTCCTCAGTCCATGGAATTTTCCAGGCAAGAATACTGGAGTGGGTTATCATTTCTTACTCCAGTATATAAGATAGGGCTTTCCAGTTCTATTTAGAAAATTTCAAACTTTTAATAAATTCAGCATCAAAATTATTCCTGGCTAGACTTCTGCAAACAACATAGCAGCTTTTTAATTCACTCATTCATTTACTCATTCTTTTGAAAGACATTTGAGTATCTTCTAAATGCAAATTTAGCTGCCAGGTAAGGGGAAAGTGCACAGGCAGGACAAAATACATATCTCTATGTGTTAGACATGATCTCAGTTTTCCAATATCTGCAACCAGGTATGCATAGAAACAATATCTATTTTATAAAATCAGAATGATAGACATTTATGGACTTGAGTTGTCAGTGAAATATTTGAAGTAGGAACTGGCAATCCAAATGGCTTTCTGAAAGACAGCAAGAACTCCTTCAATTAGAACCTTTGTGAATATTTTCTGGGCCCTGAAGATGCTGATACTAAACAACACCTATAGAAGATGAGGAGGAAGAAGCCAAGCTGCTATGCTAATATAGTACTTTGATAATAAAAGAACTTATTCTTCATATCTGAAAGCATCCCAATTGACAGTAATCAGGATTTATTTTAGTCACCTCTATTTACCTATTTAAAAAGTGTCCCTTAATTATGCATTACATAAAATGCTTACTTCTCATTACAGAATGACATTATTTGGTGTACTAGATGCATATGTCTTTATTTTTGCAAAAGCTTTGTTTATACTTTTTTGTGATGTGCCTCTGAAATCCTACTCTGGGTGAAGAGAAACCCCTCTGTGGGTAGGTCCTTGGCCAAGTGTGTTTTGATAAAGTTGTTCAGGTGGTTTTGATATATTTTTCAAATTGAAAACACTGTGGTAAAGGAGAGCTTCCAGTCTCATATTTACAGTCTAAATGCACTTCATTCACCCCCAAAAGATTGTTACTTTTATTTATTCATCCAGTCTATTTTTAATCTATGAAACAGCAATAATTACAGTTAGTGTGACCTAACATTTTACCATTACAGCTTTCCATGAAGATTTTTTTCCCTAAGAATAAACTGGCTTCTTTCCATTTTCTTATTTATTCTGCTAGAAAGTAGTAGAATATCTTGGAGAGCTTATGTGTATGTGCTTGACATCACTCTGATCTTCCTTCTCTTGGGGGGATGTCTCCAAGAGAGAACACTTCATGGGTAAGTCTTACTGCAGGGCCACTATATAACACACACAAAATCTATCATGTAGTACAAACAGTAGCTCATAATATTATCATTTATTTGTATTAGTGTATTGATCCAATTGGGCACGTAAAAACTGACCTTAGGCAAAATTAGTTGCTACCTCTCTATTTACCCTCTATGAAAACTAGCTATCATTCTGTATAAAGGATGTGCATTATCAACTACTTATTAAAGTATTTAAAGTTCTTTCTCCTTAACACTCATTTGAACATAGAGAAATAGTAATGCAAACAATAAACAAATAAAAAATTTGCTCACACATGAGCAAGTTCACATAATTTGGATGAATTACAAACTGTGTGGAGAAGTAAAAATTATCTATGTGGTTTTTAATAAAGAGCCATTGGGAAGGAAAGTGATTTCTCATCATGGAAGTTTTTATATTATAAAATAATATTAGTAATGTACATGACCAAGGAGGTTTCTGATATTAATGTTCAGACCCAAATAAAAATCTGCTCCACTGAAGGTACCAGTATCTTGCTCTTCTGGGGGAAAGCCAGTTTGATAAACATATGGTGTAAAGGCTATTAGACACTGATCAATCCATTTAACAAGAGGAAGAGACACAAGAAAGTCAAATGCAGAAAGGTTGCTATAGGAAAACAAATTAGATCGAACCAGTTGCTAGGAAACAGGGCAAGCTAAGTGCACTGGAGCAGTTAGATGGGGCAACTCTGAAGGATTAACAGCCTTCCATTTCCACACAGAGACCAAAGCAGAGTAAGTTTGCAGCCTATATTAGAGAACAACACAAGCTGTGAAATCTGGCCTTGTAAGTACAGAAAAAATCCTATTGTACACATTTCCAAAGCCAAAATAATGGGAAAATAATCAAAGTCCCTAATTAATCTACATCTATACTCCGTCAGCAAAGTAGATTTGAATGTGGCTCAAACTTTATTTCAGAGCACTATCATTTCTCACAAGATCCACTGGACACAGATTTATGTGTAAGAATAACTTATGCCCAGGGCATGAGCAGACAGAACCCTGAACCATGATTTATGAGAGTGGACAAGATGGAAGGCATTTCTGGGTCATGAACCGACATTGAGTTCTCAGTTTTTCATGGAAGGCTGTCTATACTGTCCAGTCAAAATTCCTATGCCACCTACTTCTTGAATTTCGTCTTTAGTGTTACTCTCGTTAGTGCTGGCCACTCTTTTCTGTTCTATGGATTTAGTGCATTTGATTAAAATATGACCTCCTAAGGGTCATTCTCCTCTCTGTTTATTTACATGCATGACATCCAGATTGGGCTGTGAGTAACAGTAACTGCCCAGAAAAATATCTGTTAAATGTTTGAAAAAATAACATTTAATATTTATTCTATCATTTAGGAATTTAAAACATTTCTTTACATTCATAGTCTATCTTCCCCCTAAAAAATATTTAAGCTCTTCTAGAACAAGACATAGTATTCATATTATTTCTGTTCCCACTGAAAAAGTAAGTCAACATTAAGCAGATAATAGATATTCAAACAATATTCCTTTAATTAAATCAAATATCTGTTGTCAGGTGACCCATTTGTAGATAGGACAAAGCTATTCTAGCAGAATAGGTAATGGATTTTGTTGTGAGATTATAGAACTTCATAACAATGGCAGCAACAACAACAAAAATAAACAACACTAATCACAAACATTCATTAAATACCCAAGTAAAATTCTAAGGACCAGGAATATAAAAATAAAGGAAACAGACAAGAACCTCTGCCTTCATTGAGTTTATCTTCTAGTCAGGGGACTCAAACAATAAGCAGCCAAATGTACAGACTTAGATGATGATAAGTGCCATAGAGAAAAAGGAAAAGGGAATATGGAGCATTGAGGTGTTGCAGTTTTTATCCTGACAACATACTCAGGTGAGATGGGTAGCATTTGAACAGCAACCTGCACTAAGCGAGGGAGGGAACCATGAGACTATCTAGACAAAAGTGACATCAGTTCTGAATTGGACTCTTTCTAGTATTTGACAAGCATGGAGGGCAGTATGGCTAGAATTGAGTGAACAAAAGGAGAAATAACAGGAGAGTTAACAAGGGACATATGTTGTACATCCTTGGTGGCCAAAGCAATGCCTTTACATTTTCCTTTCAGTGAGATGGTGAGTAAGTAAAAGGTATGAGAACAGTCATGTCGTGTTTTGATTTTGTTTTAGTAGAACTACTCTGGCTATTGCTTTAAGAAACCCTGAGGAAAGGCAAAGAGAGAAGCAGCTGGACCAATACATAGGCTACAGCAATAACCGGAATTGTCTTGGATCAGGGTTCATCATGGAGTGATGAGGCCTGGTAAGATCCTGGATATATTTCAAAGGTAGAAAAATTGAATTTTCTGACAGTGTGAATGAAGAGACTTTGTCTTAACAACTAGAATGATGGCATCATCTTTGACCGAGAAAGAAAAAAGTGAAGTGTAGGCTTAGTGATGAAGTTGTTGGGTCTTCTTGAGGGACGGATTAGGATCTTAGTTGTAGTTACCTAAAGACTACAGTGCTTACTGGGCCACCAAATGGGCATATTCAGTAGGCAGTTGGGTATACAGGTCTGAGGTCTGGAAGGAGGACTAGGTTATAGATATAAATTTGAGAAAAAGAGGAGAGTTTGTTGAATCTTTGATCATATAAGAGGTGATGAGATCGAGTAAGTGGAATTGTTTGCCTTTATTAACTACACAAAGATCTTATCTATACTATCAAGTGGAAAATAGTCAAGGAAAATGGGAACACATTTAAGTGGGTATATGAAATAGGCTGAGATTGTGGAATTTCTATTTCAACTTATTTTTCAATGAACAGAGAATGATTATGAAGGATGAGGGATAGGGTAGTTAAGTATTTTCTATATCTAATACTTATACCCTGCGTCCAACATTGACTTTGTTCATGAGTTCAGTTCAGTTACTCAGCCATGTCCGACTCTTTGCGACACCATGGACTGCACCAAACCAGGCTTCCCTGTCCATCACCAACTCCCAGGACTTACTCACTCATGTCCATTGAGTTGGTGATGCATTCCAACCATCTCATTCTCTGTAGATCCCTTCTCCTCCTGCCTTCAATCTTTCCCGGGATCACGGTCTTTTCAAATGAGTCAGTTTTTCGCATCAGATGGCCAAAGTATTGGAGTTTGCGATTCCTCATCAGTCCTTCTAATGAATATTCAGGACTGATTTCCTTTAGGATGGACTGATTGGATCTCCTTGCAGTCCAAGGGACTTTCAAGAGTCTTCTCCAACACCACAGTTAAAAAGCATCAATTCCTCGGTGTTCAGCCTTCTTTATAGTCCAACTCCAACATCCATATATGAATACTGGAAAAACCATAGGTTTGACTAAATGGACCTTTGTTGGCAAAGTAATGTCTCTGTTTTTTTAATATGCTGTCTAGGTTGGTCATAACTTTCCTTCCAGGGAGCAAGCATCTTTTATTTTCAAGGCTGCAGTCAATATCTGTAGTGATTTCGGAGCCCCCCAAGATAAAGTCTGACATTGTTTCCATTGTTTTCCCATCTAATTGACATGAAGTGATGGGACCAGAAGCCATGATCTTAGTTTTCTGAATGGTGAGTTGTAAGCCAACTATTTCACTCCCCTCTTTCACATTCATCAAGAAGCTGTTTATTTCTTCTTTGCTTTCTGCCAAAATGGTGGTGTAATCTGCATATCTGAGGTCATTGATATTTATCCTGGCAATCTAGATTCAAGCTTGTGCTTCATCCAGCCCAGCATTTCTCATGATGTACTGTGCAAATAAGTTAAATATGCAGCCTTGACATATTCCTTTTCCTATTAGGAACCAGTCTAGTTCTAGCTGTTGCTTTCTGACCTGCATACAGATTTCTCAAGTGGCATGTCAGGGGTTCTAGTATTCCCATCTCTTTAACAATTTTCCAAAGTTTGGTGTGATCCACACAGTCAAAGGCTTTGGCATAATCAATAAAACAGAAGTAGATGTTTTTCTGGAACTCTCTTGCTTTTTGATGATCCAGCAGATGTTGGCAATTTGATCTCCAGTTCCTCTGCCTTTTCTAAATCCAGTTTGAACATTTGGAAGTTCATAGTTCACGTACTGTTGAAGCCGGGCTTGGAGAATTTTGAGCATTACTTTGCTAGCATGTGAAATGAGTGCAACTATGTGGTGGTTTGAGCAATCTGTTGCATTGCCTTTCTTTGGGATTGGAATGAAAACTGACCTTTTCCAGTCCTGTGGCCACTGCTGAGTTTCCCAAATTTGCTGGCATATTTAGTGCAGTACTTCCACAACAAAATTCTTTAAGATTTGATATAGCTCAACTGGAATTCCACCACCTCCACTAGCTTTGTTCATAGTGATTCTTCCTAAGGACTGCTGCTGCTGCTAAGTCACTTCAGTCGTGTCCAACTCTGCAACCCCATAGGACTATTTAACTTCAAATTCCAGGATGTCTAGCTCTAAGTGAGTGATCCCACCATCATGATTATCTTGGTCATGAAGATCTTTTTTGTACAGTTCTTCTGTGTATTCTTGCCACCTCTTCTTAATATCTTCTGCTTCTGTTACATCCATACTGTTTCTGCCCCTTATTGTGCCCATCTTTGCATGAAATTCTCCCTTTGTATCTCTAATTTTCTTAAAGAGATCTCTAGTCTTTCCCATTCTATTTTTTCACTCCATTTTTTGCATTGATCACTGAGGAGGGCTTTCTTATCTCTGCTTGCTATTCTTTGGACTTCTGCATTCAAATAGGTATATCTTTCCTTTTCTCCTTTGCCTTTAGCTTCTCTTCTTTTCTCAGCTATTTGTAAGGCTTCCTCAGAGAACCATTTTGCCTTTTTGCATTTCTTTTTCTTTGGTATGGTATTGATTACTGCCTTCTGTACAATGTCATGAACCTCTGTCCATAGTTCTTCAGGCACTCTGTCTATCAGATCTAATCCCTTGAATCTATTTCTCACTTCTACTGTATAATTGTAAGGAATCTGATTTAGGTCATACCTGAATTGTCTAGTGGTTTTCTCTACTTTCTTCAATTTAGGTCTGAATTTGCCAATAAGGAGTTCATGATCTGAGCCACAGTCACCTCCCAGTCTTGTTTTTGCTGACTGTATAGAGCTTCTCCATCTTTAGCAACAAAGAATATAATCAATCTGATTTCGATATTGATCATCTGGTGATGTCCATATGTAGAGTCTTCTCTTGTGTTGTTGGAAGAGGGTGTTTGCAATGATCAGTGCGTTCTCTTGGTAAAACTCTATAATCCTTTGCCCTGCTTCATTCCAAGGCCAAATTTGCCTGTTACTCCAAGTATTTCTTGACCTCCTACTTTTGCATTCTAGTCCCCTATAATGAAAAGGGCATCTTTTTTGGGTGCTAGTTAGAAGGTCTTGTAGGTCTTCATAGAACCATTCAACTACAGCTTCTTCAGCATTACTAGTCGGGGCATAGACTTGGATTACTGTGATATTGAATGGTTTGCCTTGGAAACGAACAGAGATCATACTGTCATTTTTGAAACTCTATCCAAGAATTGCATTTCGGACTCTTTTGTTGACTATGATGTTCTTCCATTTCTTCTAAGAGATTCTTGCCCACAGTAGCAGATATAATGGTCATCTGAGTTAAATCCACCCATTCAAGTCCATTTTAGTTCATTGATTCCTAACATGTCGATGTTCACTCTTGCCATCTCCTGTTTTAGCATTTCCAATTTTCCTTGGTTCATGGACCTAACATTCCAGGTTCATATGCAATATTGCTCTCTACAGCATCAGACTTACTTCCATCACCAGTCGTATTCACAACTGGATATTGTTTTTTCTTTGGCTCTGTCTATTCATTCTTTCTGGAGTTATTTCTCCACTGTTCTCCAGTAGTCTATGGCCACCTACTGACCTAGGGAGTTCATCTTCCAGTGTCCTATCTTTGTTAGGACATTTGACTTTGTTAGGATATGCTAAATGCCCTATACTCAGCTTTTTCCAATAAATAAATAAATAATCCACTGTTAGAGCTATTTTTCTACCACGCTAATTGGCATGCTGAATCACTTAGATGGCAACCTAACTGAAAGTTGTTCCTCCACAAACAAAGATTAGATGGCACTTTATGGTCCATCCTGCAGGTTTGGCTGAAAGAAAGCCAAATGAGAGAACTGAAAATTAAAGGTAATCATTTTTCATATTCAGAAAAGGAAAAGATCTTTCTTTAGAGACCGTTTCAAGTTTTGAAAAAGCAACCATTATTTCGGGTAACGAGATTAGTATGGGTTTCCCCACTGGATTAGTGGAAAAGAATCTGCCAGCAGTGCAATAGAGGCAGGACACCTGGGTTCAATCCCTTTGTTGGGAAGATCCCCTGGAAGAGAAAATGGCAACCCACTCCAGTATTCTCGCCAGGAAAATTCCATAGACAGAAGAGCCTGGCGGGCTACAGCCCATAGGGTCGTGAGAGTGCAACAGGACTGAACGGACTGAGCATGCATACAGAAGATTAGTACACTTCTTTTGAAATCAGCCAATCAACAAGAGCCTTACTCAAATCACTATGACTTCTGAAAGTCAGCCAATCAATGATAATAAAACCCCAGTACTTGAAAGTGAGCCAGTCAGTGAAAGCACTAAGCTAAACAGTAGCCAACTGGCAAGTGCCTCAATCACTTTCTGTGTTTCTGGTAGGCAACCAGTCAGTGACAGCCTTACTACAGTGACAGTGCTGACACAGTTGGAAATTCCATGTCCCAGAAGACTCTCTCTTCTGAAAGTCTGTCAGTCTCAGAAAGGCAACCTTCCCAGAAACTTACCTACCATTATCTCTGGTTTGTTCACAGAGAGAGTGTGTTACAAGTACCCTCTCACTTGCAGGCAAGGGAAAGTTCACATGTTTGCTCAGGTAGGCGCTATATAGTGTTTGCAAGTTCAAAAACGTTTCAACAGTTCAACCCCCGTTTATGGTTACTTATGAGTTTGGACTTGTTAATTTGGACTTGAATTATCATATTCAAACTTTTCAATTCTTGTGCTGGTTTCTAGTGTTTACTTTTTAACAATTTAAGCCCCCCCCCCAAAAAAAACACACACACACACACACAGGTGTAAATTTTGTGATGAATTTTCTGAACAGTGGACATTACTAAATATGGAAAAATTCTTGTTGGAGCTCCTTGTGCAAAATGCAATTATTCATTCAATATTAAAAATGATGGGAAGTCATATGTAAACTATCATTTTGGCCTAAGACACCTATGCTTTCCTCAACTGGTACCAAGATAGTGCTAGAATAACAGAAATTTTGATTGAGTAAAAGTCACATGAAGAAAAAATAATTGCCTAGGAAGTTGCAATGGCCTTCCATATTGTATATTAACATCAGTCTTTCAGATCTAATGCCTTTTGACTACTCACCTACCAAAAAAGTATTTTCTGATTCTAAAATTGCAAGCAATTTTCAAGTTCCAGAATTAAATTTACTCCAGTAATAATAACAAAGTATTCCATTTACTGTTACAGAGATTATTGAGGATCTAAATCCTTTAATTTTTCAAAATAGCCATGGTGCAAATAATCACAATGCAGAAAAAACTTGCTGTTTACTTGTGCAGCATTTTTTCATGGAAAAAGCTTCTTTACAAACTATGGGGAATAGAATTCCTTTTAGTTGAGACCTCAGAAACAATAGCAAATTTTCGCAGAGACTCTCTTTATAAGCTAGGAAGTAATAAGAATGATCGTACCAGTTTTGGCAGAATAAAAGTACAACTGTTGTTAATGTCTAGGTAAGAGTACAAACAAGATTTATTCGAACTTGAAGCAAAGCATGATCGATTCTGTGGAAGATGTTGGCTGTTCTGCTCATATTCTGGAAGATACTGCTCAAAGAGCAACCTTTATTCTTTCTATTAACAATGAAATGGTTGTATAAAATTGCTCTCTAATTTCAACATTTACACTGTCAAACTGAGTGATTAAAGGATTTTTGTGATTTTGTTGGGATTCAGTTTTCTTCAGTTCTCTCACATTCAAAAAATTCATTGGCTCTCTCTAATGAATACAGTAGAGGGAATTTCCAACTATATTTGAAGCTTTATTGGAAGTACTGAAGTTAAACTTCAGTTCTGAACAAGAGGATCATCCCCCCAAAATTTTGTTGACTTTTTAAATAAGCCATTGACTGGTTTCTACCTTTCTTCTTGTTTATAGTTTTTATTATCTCTTTAGCATTAGTTTGTTAGTTCAGTCACTCAGTCGTGTCCAGCTCTTCCCAACCCCATGGACTGCAGCAAACCAGGCCTCTCTGTCTATCACCAACTCTAAGAGTTTACTCAAACTCATGTCCGTTGAGTCAGTGATGCCATCCAGTCGTCATATCCTCTGTCGTCCCCTTCTCCTCCCACCTTCAATCTTTCCCAGGATCAGGGTCTTTTCAAATGAGTCAGTTCTTTGCATCAGGCGGCCAAAGTATTGGAGTTTCAGCTTCAGCATCAGTCCTTCCAATGAATATTCAAGACTGATTTCCTCTAGGATTGACTGGTTGGGTCATGTCTTTAGCATTCAGTTCAGTTCAGTTCAGT
>SJYX01005080.1:148836-164968 GCA_006410675.1 Oreotragus oreotragus
GTGAGTCTGTTTTTTACATCAGGTGGCCAAAGAATAGGAGCTTCAGCTTCAGCATCAGTCCTTCCAATGAATATTCAGGACTGATTTCCTTTAGGATTGACTGGTTTGATCTCTTTGTTGTCCAAGGGATTCTCAAGTCTTCTCCAATGCCACAGTTCAAAAGCATCAATTCTTTGGTACTCAGATTTCTTTATGGTCCAACTCTCACATCCATACATGACTACTGGAAAAACCACAGCTTTGACTAGACAGACCTTTGTCAGCAAAGTAATGTCTCTGCTTTTTAATACACTGTCTTGATTTGTCATAATTTTTCTTCCAAGGCACAAGCATCTTTCGATTTCATGGATGCAGTCACCATCTGTAGTGATTTTGGATCTCAAGAAAATAAAATCTGTCACTGTTTTCATTGTTTCCCCAACTACTTGCCATGAAGTAATGTGGACTGCTGTCTATAGGGTTGCACAGAGTCGGACACAATGAAGCCATTTAGCAGCAGCAGCAACAATGGGACCGGATGCCATGATCTTCATTTTTTGAATGTTGAATTTTAAGTATAACCTCTCCCATTATCAACATTCTCCACCAAAGAGATTTGTTTGTTACAAGTGACCTATATTGACACATCAAAAACACCCTAGATCCATAGTTTATATTAGAGTTCAGTCTTGGTGGTGTACAATCTATGGATCTGGACAAATGTTACAGTGACTTGAACTCATCATTATCATATCACATAGAGTATTTTCTGCACTCTGCCAAGTCATCCCTCCCTGCCATCCCCACCTTAACACAAACATTTTTGTAGCTGTCACTTGATGAAAAGAAAGCATCTAATATATTTACGCGGAAGTGAAATTGCTGGATCACAGGTAATGCAAATGTTCACTCTCACAAAAATAATGCTAGTTTATTTCTCTTCATACTTACACTTTCACCAGAAATTGATTAATTCATCTCTCTAATATCCAAATTTGTCTGACTTCTTAATTGTTATGGAAATTATCATCAATGGGAATAAAATCATATCAACATTTTCAAAATGATAATTTGTGTTTTCACTACTAATGAGATTAACATCTTTTCATGTGTTTGTTCTCTTATCGTGTTTCCACTCCTGTGAGATGTTGTTTAGTCTTTCTTCTAATTTTCTATTGAGTTTGTCTTTTTCTAATTGATTTGTGTTACTAATCCTCTGTAAATTACACATATTACAAACATCTCAATTTGTGTCTTCTCTTTTCACCATCTCTAAACTGTCTTTTGTTGAACAGAAGTTTTTAATTAGCAAGTAGTTGAATTTATCCATCTCTTAATGCTTAGTATATATTTTATCCTTCCCTACCTCAAATTTGAAACAAAAATAAATGTTATTCCTTATTTTTGTCTAAGGTTTCAGAGATTCTCCTTGAATTTTTAAGTCCTCATCTAGAATTTTTTTGTGTGTATGGTGGAAAGCAAGAATCCATTTTAAAGATCCAATTTATGGGGACAATTAATTGTTCAATCACCCTATTGAATAGTCTCTTAGTTCCACAATGATCTTCAATCCACCTTTGTGATATATCAAGTTGTAAAACAGTCTATTTCCCAGATCCTTATTTTGCTCTATCAGTCAATATCTTTCAATCCCTGTTTTGATTCCATATTGACTTCATCAATAAAGCCTTATAATACACTTTAATGTCTGGAGATGCATATCCCTTACTCTTCTTCCTCAGAGTGTTTAATCATTCTTTTTTGTTGTTGTTGTTGTTCTTCCAGATAAATTTTAAACTGAATTCCAGGTAAATTAAAGGACAATTGATGTTTGTTAGATTTTGAGCTTTCATAAACAGTATAGCTCTCCTTTTATTTAGGTCTTTCAGAAAAGAATTGTTTGGACACAGAAACTCATCTTCTTTTTCAACTTTGTAACTTAGCAGAGTAGTGGCTCAGTTGGTCTGAATTGAGTAATGCTCTAGACCAGCACTTTTCTCTCCAATATTATATAATGCAAGCCACAAGTATAATTTAAAATTTTCTGTTAGTCACATTAAGAAAAGAGTAAATAAAAAGAGTTGAAAGGTTAATTAACTTATTTTAATATAATATTTGTTTCACCAAGTATATTATAATTTTGACATGGAAGAAATATAAAAATTATTGAGATATTTACATTCTTTTCACACCTTGATTTCAAAATATGGTGTATATTTTATACTTAAAGCATATCTTAATTAGGACAGACATCACTTCAAGGGCTCAGTAGCCATATGGAACTAGTGGTTATTGTACTGGAAAGCACAGCTGTAGAGTTTCACCATGGATTATTGAACCCATTGTTATCTATATGTGCTTTGGCCCTTCTTTTAACTACAAAATCTAAAACAGCACTAGAAATGCCTTATGCCAGAGCTCTTCATGAAGCACCCACTCCTGTGATGCTTGTACTTGAAAGAATGTACATTTTCCAGTTACTGGGTGCTGAGATTTATATATGTCTGTTCAATCATGCTTGTTGATTATATTGTCCCTCTCAAATGTATTTTTGGATATTTTTTCTGCTTGACCTATTAATAATTGAGAGAGATGTGTTAAAATATTACACTATGATAGTGGAGTTATCTTGAAACTTTCAGAATTTTTGGTGCTAATTCAACATTTTTCTACAGAACCACCCTACTTGTCCTTTTGCCTCAGTCCAAAGTATCCAGCATCAATTTCAGTTCTCCATTTTGACTTTAACTTTTTAGGAGATTTATTGGTTATGGGAAGTGGGGTATCATGTAATTGAAATTTCCCTTATCTCAGCAAACCCAGTCTGTACTACATTAAAAGTATGCCTTATTTAGAATCCACTAAGTTTGTAGCAGGAATTTCTTTCAGTATCTAGATATTTTCCAAGGAGCAAACTTCCTTTATTTATATTTTTAAAAACACTTTTACTTCCACCATTTTTTTATTTCCTAAAAATTCTGTAAGAAATGGTCTGTCTGTACATTTGTGCAACAATTGTTTTAAAGATTGTCTTTTGATTTATTTTTTATAGTGAAATTTTTCATTCATTTGCTTTACAAATGTTTTAAATGTACATGTGGCCTAAGCTACTCACTATAACTTCATGTTTTCTGTTTTCTTCTTCACAAGTATTTTCTTTTTTTTTTNGTACTACATTAAAAGTATGCCTTATTTAGAATCCACTAAGTTTGTAGCAGGAATTTCTTTCAGTATCTAGATATTTTCCAAGGAGCAAACTTCCTTTATTTATATTTTTAAAAACACTTTTACTTCCACCATTTTTTTATTTCCTAAAAATTCTGTAAGAAATGGTCTGTCTGTACATTTGTGCAACAATTGTTTTAAAGATTGTCTTTTGATTTATTTTTTATAGTGAAATTTTTCATTCATTTGCTTTACAAATGTTTTAAATGTACATGTGGCCTAAGCTACTCACTATAACTTCATGTTTTCTGTTTTCTTCTTCACAAGTATTTCCTTTTTTTTTAATTTTTATTTTTACTTTATTTTACTTTACAGTACTGTATTGGTTTTGGCATACATTGACATGAATCCGTCATGGGTGTACATGAACTCCCAAACATGAACCCTGCCCCTCCTACCCAATACCCCACATCATCCCTCCGGAACATCCCCATACACCAGCCCCAAACATCCTGTATCCTGCATCGAACATAGACTGGCGATTCGTTTCTTACATGATAGTATACATATTTCAATGCTATTCTCCCAAATCATCCCACCCTCTCCCTCTCCCATTTTCTTCAATACAAGATTCCACAGATATCTATCAATGTTTTCCTAGCATATTTATAGTTTTTCTACTAATAAAGTGAAAAGTGAACATGAAAGTTGCCCAGTAATGTCTGACTTTGTGACCCCATGGACTATACAGTCCACAGAATCCTGCAGTCTAGAATACTGGAGTGGGTAGCCTTTCCCTTCTCCAGGGGATCTTCCCTACCCAGGAATCGAAGCCAGGTCTCTGGCATTGCAGGCAGATTCTTTACCAGCTGAGTCACAAGGGAAGCTCTTTTCTATTAATATTTGCCTTTAACTTACCAGAAGTTTATTCTAAAGAAATGACTTTTTTAAAATCTCATTTAATTTTTGGTTCAGCACTTATACAATTTTCCTGAAATCATTAATGGATAGTTCATTCTTTCACTGATGATTTGAAATGCCCCTTTTAACATAGAATAAATTATTGTGATTTCTTGGTCATTTTTCTGATTCTGTCAGTGGTTTCTGTCTCAGGTTTCAGTTTTTTATGTTTTAATTGAGTTTATAGCAAAGCATAATAGTTATTAGAATAAACACTTCTTTATTGCTTTTATTATTTGTGGATTTTTCTTTCACATTTAATGTTTTCTCTTATACTTTAAAGGACTTCCTTGGTGGCTAAGATGGTAACGAAGCTGCCTGCAGTATGGGAGACTAGACATTATTCGATGAAGATAAAAAGATGTGCTAAGGTTATAACTTAAAATTTTTATATTAATTTTTGGATTTTTAAAAAGGCTAACATTTCTATTTAAGCAATAGTTTATTGTTCAGTTTACTCAGCTTGTTAGTGTGTCCATTATTGAAATTTTAAACTTATTCTCAAATGGTTCCTATAAAGGAACTATTTATTTATTACTAAAACATGCAATTTTATCCTTTAAACTTTTTCTTAGTGAAACTGTAAGCATAATTGAATATAGAGAGAATGGTATAATAAACATCTGTTTATCTATTACCTGGATCAACAATTATCAACCAGTGACTAGGCTTGCTTCATCTATGCTTTCATCCAGGTCCAAATTACCGATTTTATTTTCAAGCAAATTTCAGAAACTATGCCAATATTTCAGTAAGCTTCACTGAATGATGAGGTCTCATTGTTTTAAACATAATTACAAGACTATTCACAACTCAGAAATTAACTGTAGCTCCAGGGCAGATCAAAACTTTACAAACTACAATTTCCTCATCTGGAACATGAAAAAAAAAAAGTAGCTTAGGTCTCTAGGTTAAAAAAGTAAATAATAATTTAAATGATTATATTCTCTTATCATTTGATCTATTATATGATGGGTTTTATTGACTTTTTTAGGTTTAACTGTCATGCATTTCTAGAATGAAAGCTCTCTGGTATATTGACATTTTAATATATTTTTGGAATCCTGAGGGAAGTATCTACTTTGTATTTTTGCATTTATTTTATAAATTCAAATGAAATTACTGTCTAAACCTTTAATTCACCTTCTCATCTGTTTAATAGGTTTTACTAGCTCATTGTGTTAATTTTCTTTCTTTCTCTATGCCCTAAAATGGTTCAACTATTACCAAAATTTACTTGTTACCAACATATCTGAAATATGTTCATGAAAGCATCTGGACTTGACATTTGATGAGGTAACTCTTTTTCAGTTTCTTCACCTGATTTTATTTCTTTTATTTGTTAAAATCAGAGTCCAGGTTACATGCTGCTTTTATAATCTCCTATATGCTATTATGCATTAATATTGTACTTGTTTTATAATTTTTCTGTATGGTCTTTCCCCTAGAGTATGAACCTTTCAAAAGTAAGAACCATTTCTGACACTAGATGTTCAACAAACGTTGACCAAGTAAGCGTCTGAATAAATTGATATATACATAAAGTGCCTAATATACTGACTAATATAGATTTCAGTTGCTCTTTTTAATTCACCAAGAAGGGAAAAAAAAATTTCAGTCATAGGTTCTGGGGATAAAGATCATAATCCCATTGTGCTCTGTAAATCACTCTGTTCTATTGGAGCCTTCAATTATGATAGTGTCTGTTGAGGCAACTGTCCTCCCAGAGTGCCCGGAATATGTTAGTTACCTGTGTTTGAGTTTCTTTTTCTGCAATTCATTCCCTGTACTAGGCTTCTCAAGGACTATATATGATGAACAATACCATGTACTGCAAGTAAAAGAGACAAAATGTTTGAAAGGATAAGTGAAAAACAAACTTTCTCAAAATTATAAATTATATGGTAATGCCATCAAGCATTCTTCATTCAGTTAGGAAAGGATAAACTCAGCAGGTGTTGATGATAAAGCCTATAAACATTCATTTTTAATCCATAGGAGACTTGTAGAAATCATAATATATGCAGGACTTTATCTCTTACAACAATAACCTGTTTTATAGGAATTTAGTCAAAACTTAATAACAATTAAAACCCTAAAAAGAAAATGAAAAACAATTAAGAACCATTAAAAGAATTATAGATATTGAATAACAATAGTGTCAGAGTTTTAAACCATATAAGTGCTGAAGTAAGGGGGGGAAAAGGTACTTAGCTTTGATCATGAAATTGTAAAATGTTTCAGATTTCTGTTTTAGATTTGAAAATGAATTTATATACACCAGGAGGTTTTGTCAGCTTTATGGCTCAGTGTAAAAATTAATCTTGGACAAGCAGGGCTGTTCCTCAATTTCAAGTGTCCTGGAAAGAAAGTAAGTTTTTTTTTTTTTTTCAATGAATTATAAACAGTTTGCTTCTATTCAGTGTCAAATGCTAGCTCAATTCCTACACATCTGAAACATGTACTAGCTTGGATGATGTTCCAGGTACCTCTCTCACGCTTTGTTTGGTTTCATTGTGCTTAATGCTCTCGTTTGCGTTTCACAAAATAAGTATTTTGAAGTTTGTACTTTGCTGGATTAAATTTCTCTGTCCCAATTTCTAGGCAGCTGGTAGAAAGGATGTAGCCTACTGTGTATGCAGGACTATTAAAATATTTAAACTGAAAATAAAAGTTTCCGGAAACCCACTGAAAGCCGTTTTATTTTTAGTGAAGCTTTTACATTGTATGTTTAATCTTTCCACACTTTTAAAAAATGCTTTCTGTCTGAAACAGCAATCCGTCTTTCCCCACCCCAACACACATACAATGTGCAAATACAACTTTTGACCTCCTGGACATGTTAAAGAGATCCCTGGAAGCCTTATTGGAGAGATCTAATTCAGCTCATCAAATTGTAATCATCTAGTGCACATCTGTTCATGTCAATGTGATAGATATTCTGCAGAACACATAAGACAAAATCTACTGTTTGCTTGCTGCAGTGCTAGGGAACAGTGGGATTCTAACAGCAGCCAATATCACATCTCCACTGGGCTTAGCTCTGTGTTTCACTCTGAATGTTTAATAAAACAAAATCTTACTTCGCATTACCCAATCCACCCATTTCTAACAATACCTATTTTATTTTTCTTCACAAGCATTTACATCTTAAGTCCAAAGATTAAAAATATGTTATACTTTTATAACATATGTTATAAATGACATATGAATGACATATTTCTATATAAATAGAAATATATGTTAATTTCACTAAAAAAATCTTATTGGGGTATAGTTGATTTACAGTGTCATTACTTTCAGGTGTACAGTAAAGTGAATCAGTTTTGCATATACATATATCCACTCTTTTTTTAGATTCTTTTCTTATATAGGCCATTACAGAGTATTGAGTAGAGTCCCCTGTGCTATAAAATAGACTCTTATTAATTATCTTTTTATATATAGTAATGCATATACATCAATACCAGGGTTTTCCCAGTGACTAAGTAGTAAAGTCAGAGAAGGCAATGGCACCCCACTCCAGTACACTTGCCTGAAAAATCCCATGGATGGAGGAGCCTGATGGGCTGCAGTCCATGGGATCCCGAAGAGTTGGGCACGACTGAGCGACTTCACTTTCACTTTTCACTTTCATGCATTGGAGAAGGAAATGGCAACCCACTCCAGTGTTCTTGCCTGGAGAATCCCAGGGATGGGGGAACCTGGTAGGCTGCCATCTATGGGGTCGCACAAAGTCGGACATGACTGAAGCGACTTAGCAGCAGCATCAGCAGCAAGTGATAAAGTATATGGCTTGCAATGCAGGAGCCACAGGAGGTGCGAGTTTGATCCCTGGGTTGGGAAGATGCCCTGAAGGAGGGCATGGCAACCCACTTCAATATTCTTATCTTTAAAATCCTATGGACAGAGGAGCCTGGTGGGCTACAGTCCATGGTGTTGCAAAGAGTCGGACATGACTGAAGTCACTGAGCATGTGTATATCCGTAACAATCTTCCAATTTGTCCCTCCCCTTCTTACCCGTGGTAACCATAGCTGTTTTCTATATCTGTTACTCTACTTCCTGTTTTGTAGCTAAGCTTATTTATACACTTTTTAAGATTCCACATAAAAGCGATATTAAACATGCTAATCACTTAAATCACAATTTCATCCACAACCAGCACTGTGAGGTGTGGTTGTCTCTTTTTTTTGGAGATAAAGTTTTCCTCTTGTCAGTTCCCAATAGCTTTCCTGATATGAAATAGAAATACACAGCTGAAGCCCTTGGTTATATCTTAGGGAGAGAGGAATTAAAGCTAAAGCAGATATCATATAGGTCTAAAACCAGGATTTTTAAAAAACATCCCTTCACCTGTAATTAGCCTTTCTTCCATTACTGTATTGCTATCAATAATCCTTGTTTTGAGATTTTTTAAATATTAAATTACAGAACCTGTTAATTCACAGATAGTACCAGAATTAGACAAGATGAAATATAATTTTTATCATAACTGAAAACATCTGAAGATCTTGAAATATATCTTGTTTTTCAATCATATTTGACGTCACCAATAAGATTATAGCATTATCAAAATTGCCTAAAGACCAATTANAGAACCTGTTAATTCACAGATAGTACCAGAATTAGACAAGATGAAATATAATTTTTATCATAACTGAAAACATCTGAAGATCTTGAAATATATCTTGTTTTTCAATCATATTTGACTTCACCAATAAGATTATAGCATTATCAAAATTGCCTAAAGACCAATTACAAGATTCAACAGTTAAATACCACAACTTACAAAGGAATTAACTATAGAAAAGCATATTAATCCTTAGTATCAATTTCACAGGGCCGTTATTAATTTCTGAGGAAAGATCAACATATTCCACTAATCACTAAAGTCTGGTATTTTTAGGTATCAGGACACAGGTAGCAAAATCATAGACATATGCTTGAGAAATACTGTTGTATCTCAAATGGAAAGGACAGAAAATGAGGACTTCTTGAAATGATGTACAGATTAGTTTCCTCGGAAGCAGACTTTGAGATGGAGATTTGCCAAAAGAAGTCCATCGAGGAACTTTCTGAATTAACATCTGTAGGGAGAGTGAAAGAAACTGGGCTGGGCAGAGGGTGACACTGATACCCAATGCAGTCACAGTAAGGGTTTCAGCTAATTTTATGAGGTGCTCTGGAGCGACCCTGTAGACGTCAAAAGGCTATTTTGCCAAACATAACTATGCATCCATGCCTGTTAAGTCGCTTCAGTCGTGTCCAATTCTTTGCAACCTTATGGACCATTGTTTGCCAGGCTCCTTTATCCATGGGATTCTCCACGCAAGAATACTGGAGAGGGTTTCCATGCCCTCCTCCAGAGGATCATCCCGACCCAGAGATCAAACTCACATCTCATGTCTCCTGTATTGACAACCAGGTTCTTTACCTCTAGTGCCACCTGAGAAGCTCGAGACTTAACTATACTGAAACTCATTAGATAACTCAGCGACTGTTACAGCATTCATACAGTATTTAGGTTAGGAATCACTGACCAGATCCCCTAATATTGTAAATTCCCCTGTATTACAGTTTGGAATTCACTTGTGTTGCAGTTTTAGAAATTACATGAAACTGGACTGTGTACTTATTATAGTAGTTTAATATCATTTTTCCTCTGTTCATACTGGGTTGTTTGTTTGGTTTTTTTTTAATATATATATATATAATACTTCAGCATATTACTCTATTTCTCAAGCCAAAATCTTGGAAGTCATTGTTGTTAACTTGTTTCTTTCTCGTACCACATTTTGGATACTTTTAAGTTCAAATGTAACTCCAAAATCTCTCTTGGATTCCCTTTTCTTTGTCCCTGGTTGCTACTTCTTTAATTCAAGTCATTAACTTCTCTTGCCTGGGTTACTGAAATAATCTCCCCAAGGTTTCCTAGATTTGTATCTTCCTGGATATGTACAGTGTCTGATTATCATGGTAGTTCCCCAGCTGGAGGTTTAGAAAACAAAATAAAACTTTTTATAGAGTTTTTAGAAAAAACTTTCTTCTGATGTGGCATTTAGTTTCTTTACACATTTTTTTTTCATAGCTCTTAGATGGCAAAGAAAATGATCATATGTAAATATAGTAGTCCATGGGGTGGCAAAGAGTTGGGACACAACTGTGTGACTGAACTGATGTATGTGTAAATATATAACATCTATAAAATAAGTTTAGCAAAAAAACAGTTAAGATATTCTGACACCCAGTTCACTACTGTACTAACTGCCATTTTGAACCAATAACAAGCCAAAAATCACAAGGAATCCTGAGGTTTATATCTTTTCAGGGGATGTAGAATCATTGAAAACAACACTACTGACAGTCGCTGCTGGAGCTTAGAAAAATGTTCAGCTGAAAGATCTTAAATTGGTTGTGGTAGTCTCTGTGAGTTTGCTATGAAAAGACTGGGGGAAAGAGTCCAAAATAGAAAAGCAGACTCAAATTCTATAGCTAGACCTAGAGGGCAGTCTGGCATGTGCTATATGTTCCTAGGCCAGGTTACTATTCTGTTATTTCCCTTCTTTTGTTCCATCTACAGTGTGTTTCCTGATGTTGAATACCTGCCAATTCAGAGAATAAACTCTTTTCCTCTTTGGCAGAATATTTCCAAATTATTTTCATTCAGAGGTGAAGTTCTTTTCATTTTTCTATCAGTTTAATAATACAATGATTTTTTCCACAGATTCCAACATATACTCAAATAAAATAAGACAAATTGTTTATCAGAGGATATCTACTATAGATGTACTGATTTCTAATACATTCTACATCACTCATAATGATGATGATAATGATATAATTAATATTGCTTATCATATATACTAAGTAGTTTTTATGCTTAGCAATTTAGGTAATCATCAAAAAACATATGAATAAAATATTTTTATTTCTGAATATGCAGTGTATGAAATATTATTATGCCCAATTTATTGATGAGGAACTTGAAGTATAGAGAACTTAAGCAACTTAATCAAAATCACTCTGCTATAAAGTAGTAAGGTCTAAACTTGAATCCAGAGAGCTTGAGCTCTAGAATGAGTGCTTTGAACTCTTCCGTCCTGCTGCCTGTGACTGAGAGGGACTATCTTCTTATCTCATCAGGCACAAAACTTACAATAAATCAGGTCAAAACTCTAACCTTAGCCCATATGTATACATATCCATATCCTGGGAAAATGGGATATTGTTTACTGTTTGTTGGCCCTTGTAATTCAATATCAAGAATTTTAAAAGGGCTGATATTCATTTAAGAAATAGAATAAAGAGTGAAAGTGAAAGTAACTCAGAAACTAACACAACAGTGTAAATCAACTATATTTCAACGTGTGCTATGTGTGCTAAGTCATTTCAGTTGCGTTTCACTCTTTGCCATGGACAGGCTCCTCTGTTCATGGGATTCTGCAGACAAGAATACTGGAGTGGGTTGCCATTCCCTTCTCCACGGGATCTTCCTGACCCAGGGATTGAACTTGAGTCTCCTGCATGGCAGGTATACTCTTTACCAAGTACTACTCTTTAAACAAGTACTAATCCTAATTCTTAATCACAATTTTTTTTTCTTTTCAAAAAAGTTTGCTAGCAACTCAACATTGCTCCTTCTAAATCATCAGAAACTCTCCACTCCTACTCTTGCCGTTTCACATGAGGACATCAGTCTTACATATCCGTAGGTTAACCACTGCACGAATGAATGTGCATCAAACTGCCAGTAGTTTTATTCATCACCACCATTTATTAAAACATTTTTCATGCAAGTCCAATAGCATAGTTAACATCACTTAAACCACAGAGCAGAAAAAAGTTAATGTAAATGCACACAGCCGATATGAAAGTCCATTGATTTCCTGGGGTTACATATAATGAATTCTCATCACAAATTTTATGTTCCTGAGTTAATGAAAAGAGACTAACAGTAATGACCAGGGTCAGGGACAACACTGGGGAGAAATGCATACAGAAGATTACAACGTAATAATATTTTGACAACCCAATCAAGGAAGCAAAGTCAATCATTCAATGTATTGCCTTAAGATGGCACTTATTCCAGATCACATAGATTTGGAAAGAACATCAACTTCCTGTCTATTATTCTTCTAAGAAAAAAGTGTGAATAGGAAAAGAAAGAAAGACTGGTCATGAAACAAGCATGAATCAGAAGAAAAAAATAAATACATAAAATCATTGGGAAAACTGATTACTCTCCCATTTTGGTATCCAGTCAGACCTAATGGAAATGTGGTCAGATGTGTGGGGAAATTACACAAGCATAATATGGCCAGGAGTATAAGATTACTATCCAGAATAGCTCAGTTTTATTTTTAATTACCTCTGCTTCATGCAAAACTGAAAGCTTACAGTAACGTCCAATACCTCATAGTTACATATGTACATTATTTATGCATTCGTATTATATAATATATTAACTAATATAAAGTGCTCAATGCCTGACAAGAAAATAGGAATCTTTAAACAATCAATGCTAATTGAATTTGATTTCTTTTGGTCCTTAGGGATATTAATAGAGTCATTCTATAATAAAAAATAAAGTTAAAACATCTTATATATTTGTAGAGCCCTAACTGTTAACAGTATTTTCTATTAAGATAATTGAACTGTGTGAGATGTTATGGAGTGTAAACTTGCTTAAATACTATAGTGTTCAGGGTCAAATCAGGAGACAGGAACTGCAAAGTAATCTGAATAATAAATGCTTAATATAAAGGATTATTAACTAGTAACAAGGGATTAGCTGTCAAGGGGATAAAATGAAACCAAAGAATACAAGATCAGCAGATATAGGGATCAACTACTACTCTACCCATAAGATTGAAGTAGAATACCAATTTGGGATGGAGAGGTAGTTTCAGAGAAGGATTCAACCCCAAGGCTGAGTTTCAGACCTTGTTGTAGCAGATATGACTGTAGCCCACTTGTTCATAGAGTAGTTCATTAAGATGCCACAAGCTAGTATCTGCACACATGAAGCTACCCAATGGAGTGCTGAAAAAATTTCACCTAGAAGCTACTTGGGGAGCAGCTACTGAAATTACCAATGTACTGTCTTGGACATCTGCATTATTCATCAGGAACTGCCTACATGCCCATGGAACTCCCCAGGAAGCTGCTCATTGGGGAAAACGTTTTAGTTTTTTGGGAGTGAGTACCACTAAATGTCTGTCTTTACCTATCTTTTCTGTCTGTCTTTATGTTGTAGCCAAATGTTGCATAGCAAGACGAAAAGAAGATATACTCGGACAAAGAGGAAAAGCCCCTTAACCTGTGCTGTGTCTCCATGAAAATTTAACTAAGTTAATTTAAAACTTAACTAATTTAAAAATTTAAATTAAACTAAGGAGAAATGTTTAAAAGGTCTATCTTAAGTATCACAAGTAAGGAAATAAAGAGCAAAGTTTGAGCTGAGAGATACTAACTGTACACAAATGTATACATATCCATATCCTGGGGAAATGGGCTATTGTTTAATGTTTGTTGGCTTTTGTAATTCAATATCAAGAATTTTAAAAAGGCTGATATTCATTTAATAAATAGAATAAAGATTGAAAGTGAAAGTCACTCAGAAACTAACATAACATTGTAAATCAACTATATTTCAACGTGTGCTATATGCGCTAAGTCACTTCAGTCTCATTTCACTCTTTGCCCTTTTAATGTTTGTTGGCTTTTGTAATTCAATATCAAGAATTTTAAAAAGGCTGATATTCATTTAATAAATAGAATAAAGATTGAAAGTGAAAGTCACTCAGAAACTAACATAACATTGTAAATCAACTATATTTCAACGTGTGCTATATGCGCTAAGTCACTTCAGTCTCATTTCACTCTTTGCCCTGGACAGGCTCCTCTGTTCATGGGATTCTGCAGACAAGAATACTGGAGTGGGTTGCCATTCCCTTCTCCACGGGATTTTCCTGACCCAGGGATTGAACTTGGGTCTCCTGCATGGCAGGTAGACTCTTTACCATCTGAGCCATCAGGGAAGCTAGAATAATACCATTTATGTTTAGACATCATGGACCATGTAGAGATAATGAGCAGGTGCCCAGCTACTGCCAGTTACCTTCAGAGGTAAAAACTGCAAGTATTGCTGGAGACCGCTGTTTCTTCTCTACAAGTTAAAACTGCAGTAAGCATCTACCTTTCATGCTTGCTTCTGTGTAGTGTACTCAGTGGCTCAGTTGTGTCAGACTGTTTGTGACCCCATGCACTGTAGCCCACCAGACTCTTCTGTCCATGGAGTTTTCTAGGCAAGAATACTGGAGCAGGTTGCCATTTTCTACTCTAGGGCATCTTCCCTGTCCAAGAATTGAACTTGTGTCTCTTGCATCTCCTGCATTAGCAGATGGACTCTTTACCACTGTGCCACCTGGGAAGCCTAGCCTCTAAATAGATGAAAAGCTATAAATCCTCAAGAGTGGAGGGAGGGAAATAGTGTCATCAATTTGACTTCTGGAGGAGTGCTCAACTGAGAATTAGAGACTGTTTGGTGTCAACAGGCACTGTACACATGGGGCTTTTTCCTTGGCCAAAAATTACCCTCAGTGACATATGCAGCAAATAAACTCTCTCATCCTGCAAGTGCATGAATATATTGGCATGACTAATTTGGAGACGAATGAGCAATACATAGTAAAAATGAGGATGCATTATACCATTGTTTGCTTAAATCTCAGAGAAACCTTACATATATATATTTTTAAAGATATGTACAAGAAAGTATATAATAATGTTCTTATGGTAAAAAAAATTGATATTAACATAAATGCTCATCAATGGAAAAATAGATGAATAAATTGCTGTATTCTCAGACAGTGAAATATTATTATTATAATGCATCAGGAACAAATTAACTAAACCCGTTCATGTCAGTAGAAATGAACAATTACCTTTAAAGAAAAAATGAAGTTGTAAAATAACATATATAACACTTACATAAAGTTCAAAATAACACACATACACGGGCTTCACAGGTGTCTCAGCAGTAAAGAATCAGTCTTCAATGCAGGAGACACAGGTTTAATCCTATGATTGAGAAGATTCCTTTGAGAAGGAAACGGCAACCCATTCCAGCATTCTTGCCTGGGAAATCCCATGGACAGAGGAGCCTGGTGAGCTACAGCCCATGGGGTCATAAAGGAGTCAGACATGACTTAGCAACTTAACAACAACAATACATATATGCAAATGTATATATACACAGTTCAGGACTCTCTAAAAAAGTAGATATAAATGTTACACACAAATTTCAATAAATGGGAGCCTCTGGGAATGGAGAGAGAATGATATCAAGAATGCATAGTAATCTTTAACTTCTTATATAGTATTTTGTTTCTTCAGCTAGAAGTATATACACTGACATTCAGTCAATGATTATTTTAATTATACACACCTTTGAAAACTTATACTATATTTTTAAATTGAGAAACATTTTACTCCAGTGTATGGTCATATATAGGCCTTCTCTGGTGGCTCAGAGGTTAGAGCGTCTGCCTGGAATGCAGGAGACCTGGGTTCAATCCCTGGGTCGGGAAGATGCCCTGGAGAAGGAAATGGTAACCCACTACAGTACTCTTGCCTGGAGAATCCCATGGAGGGAGGAGCCTGGTAGGCTACAGTCCATGGGGTCACAAGGAGTCAGACACGACTGAGTGACTTCACTCACTCACTCACTCATGGTCATATATTGGTTACTATATATATAATATGTTGTATATATCATATATACATCTGGTATTTATACAATATACTATATATTCTGGCTACTAGAGTGGTTTAGAAAATCATGATAGAAGAATATCTTTACTCTTTCTCCTTAATCACAGCTTCTATGATTATGTGCTTAGACATTACTTACATAAGGGAATAACAGGAAGCTTTGGAGAAACTTCATAGTAGAGAAACATTTCCATGTTACAGATGGGGGGTTAAGAGTCAATAATAAAATGAGAGTCTAGAATACAATCCCC
>SJYX01005080.1:165213-187143 GCA_006410675.1 Oreotragus oreotragus
AAAGGTCTAGCACTTCCTTCCTTCCTTCCTTCCTTCCATATCTCTTTCATGGTATGACATTAAAATCTCAGTAACTCTAGCTGCAAAACTTTACTGAACAAGCAGATTTTATTACAGGGAATTGCATCAGTACAGGAACTCTACATAGATTTTATAGCATCTGAAGCCATGAGTCAGATATTATAACAAATATGAACTCTTCCAGAAAAGTTTTATGAAAAAATGTATAGATAGATGGGTACATTGGTGGATGGTTAAAAATGTAGTGTTAGTTAAGATATAGCTCAGAATATAAAGATATAGAGAAAGTTTATATATAAGTATCTTCCTTATATTTTAGTTGTTAAAAACCAAAGTACAAATTTCAGGAAACATATTCTATATACAAAGTAATCCTATTTAGTAAAAAATACTTGCATTGTAGTATCAATTGTAGTTCAAACTAATTTCTTCCTTTTTAAAAATATAGCTCAGAATATAAAGATATAGAGAAAGTTTATATATAAGTATCTTCCTTATATTTTAGTTGTTAAAAACCAAAGTACAAATTTCAGGAAACATATTCTATATACAAAGTAATCCTATTTAGTAAAAAATACTTGCATTGTAGTATCAATTGTAGTTCAAACTAATTTCTTCCTTTTTAAAAATGAGAACAGATATTTCAGTAGATAAAATAGCACACATACTAAAGGGGACCTAAATTTATGCAGTAACCTAAATTTATTCTTTAGCATTCTATCTTAAAGAAACAGAGTTGTTTTTTAATAACTCTAAAACAGTGGTGTTTGGGAAAATTAGTCTGAGGGAAAGTAACAAAGTTAACAATACATGTGCCTATTTACACATATGGTTACACATATACTATTTTATATACTTAATATTATAAAAGTATAAAATGTGCTTTTATATAAAAGTATATTTTATTATAAAAGTATATTATAAAAAATATACATATATATACACTTGTATAGTTAAGGTAGGGCAGGGAATGTAAGAGATAAAGGATTTTGGTTTGCCAGGAGGAAAAAACAAAGATATTAAGGTTGTATCTTAAAGTTACATCAGGGTAATATATGTGTAGCCAGTGGCATGATGGTAAACAGGTATGGAACTCTCAGGAATACTACATTATAGAGATAAAGGAAGAGGAAGTCTCAAGATGACAGAGGAGTACCAAAGAAATAGGAGAACAAACACAGAAGCACAGGTTGCAGAAATCCAGAGGCACAAGTATAAAGATGGGAGTGGTCCAGGAGGCAGATGCTCCAGATGGTGTTATAATGACTCAGAATTCTCAAGTGCATTCAAGTGACCTTAACAAGACACATTGCAGACAGAACCTAGGAGACAAAAGCTGGATTTCAGCAGATTGAGATGTGGTGGGTGGAAAGGTAAAATGGTGGGAGTAGTAGCAAGTGTGGTCAATTCTTGTAAGTGATTTATTAATAGCCATGAAGGGAAGGAAGCAGGAAAATATGCTTTCTTTTCAAGATTAAAGAAGTTTCAGATGCTGATGATTAGAACCACCTTTATTTTTTGAACCTCTATACTTGATATTCATGTAGATTTTAGAATTTTATAATAATTTTAAGAGTTGAAAGAAATCTTAAATGTAAATTAAAACCTTGCCCAATATGAGCATCCTTCCTATAATGGCCACCTTAAAAGATCATCCAGACTCTGCTTGGACACTTCCGTGGTAGGGAATTCACTACTTCATAAAAGCTCTGGTTGCATGACTACACACTTCTGCCGCTTCAAAAGTCAATGGCACCCCACCCCAGTGCTCTTGCCTGGAAAATCCAATGGACGGAGTAGCCTGGTGGGCTGCAGTCCATGGGGTCGCTAACAGTCGGACAGACTGAGCGACTTCACTTTCACTTTTCTCTTTCATGCATTGGAGAAGGAAATGGCAACCCACTCCAGTATTCTTGCCTGGAGAATCCCAGGGACGGGGGAGCCTGGTGGGCTGCCATCTATGGGGTCGCACAGAGTCGGACACGACTGAAGTGACTTAGCAGCAGCAAAATGGCACCACCAGTACAACAGGCATGAACACGGGCAAACTCTGGGAGATGGTGAGGAACAGGGAAGCCTGGCGAGTGGCAGTCCATGGGTGGCAAAGAGTTGAACACGACTTGGAAACTGAAGAACAACTAGTAAGACAACACAAGCACGCTTTGCTCTGACACGGAGAAGGCTTAGCCTTTTGGCATCCCATGTAGATATAATACTGCGTGTCTTTAGTTTTTCCGGTCTGTCAACCCTTCCCATCATCCAGGTTGTTCTCCTGTGGGTGAATTCTAGTTTATGGATTTCCACTTACAAGAGTAGTGCATCCAATTAAATCATTAAAAGCAACTTTTCAACTGTTAAAAAACAAAACAACTGATTTTAAAGGTACTCATTGCTTTAAAACCTCCTATAGGTAAACTACATCATGCCTGCAGATAGATGTTACTCATCTGATCTGACAAAATACCATTCAGGCTACAGAATTTTCATTTGTTTTACTAACACTATCAATGTCAAACCTTGTTGGTGGGCATCTCAAACCTCCTTCACTGCTTGCCTAGTGACCAGGATTGATTTCCATAATATTCAAGGCTATACACGAGAGTGGGCTGAGAATAACATACTCTATCCTTTGTGCTATTTTCTTAGTGTTTACTATTATACTGATACTGCTTGATTTCTTAAGTCTTTTCTTCCTTACTTTTAACCAAAATATGGATTTATACTTTCTTAATAAATGAAACACTTATATTGCTCAAGAGGTAAAAGTGAGTAAGCAAGAAAAACTTAGCTATATATTAAGGTAGAGCCAAACCAAAGTAAAAACAATTATCTTCTGTTATGAAATGCAGGCAAACTTGACATGCTTAGAGCAAAAAGAGAAGGAATTCTGGAGATGAATATTTTTCTTTTAAGACATTAAATTTATGGCCTAGAGATAAAATATAACATTAGAAAATGTAATCAGAGGAAGAAGGAAAATCTGGGGCTGATTTCCAAATAGCATAAGAAGGGAAAACAAATCACAAAGAAATGTGGGAGGACTATATCCACTTAGAAATAAACTCTCAGGGACTTTACCCAGCAACCTTCACCCAACCACCATTCCACCCCAACATGACCCCATGATCAGGTTATTCAGCAAGGTAAAGAGAAGAAGTTTTACACACAGTGTGTAGCAGATGTGGGTGGGAGAAGTGCTGGCAAAACAATTAATGCTGTTGGCAAAACAATTAATTTTGTTTATATCCATTACAAATAATATCACCACATTCCTTTCAAACAAATTAAATTCTATATATTGTGTACTAATTCAATATTTTTTGGTCAACAAGCTCATTCATTTTTTATCTATTTATTAAGCATATACAAATTTAACAAGCATTTGGGGGGTTATCTATTTTTACTAGTGATCTCTAACAATATGTGGATGTTTGGGAACAAATCAAAAGCACCCCTGGCATAAATGGTAGAAGTATGTCAGTGAAGATAGCTTAAACTTTGAAAATAAGAATTATGACCAAAACACTTTGGCCAGGTTTTCACTTTATGGATCCTTGCCTCACCTTTCCCACTTGATCTGAAGTTTTCACCATCTGTCAACCTCTCATTAATTCTTCCCACTGATATGATGGTAGAAGTTGCATGAAAAACTTTAATTATTGAGTGTTGTGAGTCATATCCGACTCTTTCAGTCATATCCGACTCTTTGCAACCCTATGGATTATAGCCTGCCAGGCTCCTCTGCCCAAGGGGATTCTCCAAGCAAGAATACTGGACTGGGCTGCCATTTCTTTCTCCAGGATCTTCCCAACCTAGGGATCAAACACGTGTCTTGTATGTTTCCTGCATTGGCAGGTGGATTTTTACCACTAGCTCCACTTATTGAACAGAACATTTAAAGATTTGAAAGAATTTCAGTAATCATTAAACCACCAATTTTGTCTAAGACAGTAAATTGTCTAAGAATTAAATAAAGGACACAATTCAAGAAGTCTAGAGTATAGGATAAATTTAGAAAACAACAGAGAAAGGATAACAACTTGCTGGAATAAAAACAGTGAATTAAATGGGAGGGGAGAACTATTAGGATGAACAACCTGCTATGGGTTTCTAGACCAATTAATCAACTATTAGTAATATTCACATAATTGAACCTTCAAAATTAGATTCACTTCTGCATGATCTCTGTCAACATTTTCAAGTAAATTCAGATATCCTCAACTTCTGTAGTATCTTGGAAAAAGTGCCATTGGTGCCTGATATTTTTCTTTTTCAATAAAAATTTATTTATTTTAATTGGAGGCTAATTACTTTATAATATTGTAGTGGTTTTGACATACATTGACATGAATCCACCACAGGTGTATATTATTTATCTGTATAAAAGATTGAGTCAAATGAAAATTTATGCAGTCCTGGTTTTACTGTTGCTAATATAGCACAATGCATTTCAATAGTGTTTTTTTCACTCATATCCAGAGCATGGGGCCCAATAGTTTAGAAATTCAACTCTGATTTGTTGTAATTCATCTCCATTCTGAGTAATATAATTATTTAGCTGAAATATAAAATAAATAAGTTCTGGGAGTGTAGTGTACAGCACAATGACTATAGTTAGTAAAATTATATGTTTGAAAGTTTCTAAGAGAGTAGATAATAAAAGTTCTCATCACAAGAAAAAAAATGTATATGAGATGATGGATGTTAACAGGTTTAAACCTATTGCACTGACCATTTTGCAGTATATACATATATTGTTATTTGTTATACACTTGAAGCAAATACAATGTTATATGTCAGGTATATCTCAATAAAACAGGAAAAATGATCTAGTTTCCTGGCAGGGAAAAAAACTCGGTCAACTATGACTATAAGCAGTGAGATACCAGCCTTCTCTAGAAGAAATCAAGCATGTTTGTTTTCTATATCTGTTTCTGTATTTCTGTTTTGTAAACAAGTTCATTTGTACCATTTCTTTAGATTACACATATAAAGCAATACTATATCATATTTGTCTTTGTTTAACTTCCTTCACTTTGTATGACAATCTCTAGGACCATCCATGTTGCTGCAGATGGCATTATTTTATCTTTATGTATGGCTGAGGAATATTGCATATATGGTATATATGGGGGAAGGGATATATTGGAAGATTGGTATTGACATACACACTCACAACTCACACACACACACATAATAGATAACTAATAAGGACCTGGGCTTCCCAGGTGGTGCTAGTGGTAAAGAACCTGCCTGCCAATGCAGGAGATGCAGGTTCAATCCCAGGGTCAGGAAGATCCCTTGGAGAAGGGTATGGCAACCCACTACAGTATTCTTGTCTGAAGAATCTCTTGGACAGAGCAGCCTGGAGGGCTATAGTCCATCCATAGGGTTGCAAAAGGTTGGACATGACTGAAGCGACTTTGCAAGCAATGGGGAAAAAAATCTAAAAAAGAGATATATATGTATATGTATAACTGCCTGTCTTTGGTTCCCCATTCTTTATCACAGCTCCTGTCCCAGTCCAGCTACTTGGACAGCTGTTTCCAATTTCCCTTACTGGAAACATCTAGTCCATCCCACCTGACTACTGCCAATGCTGAAGGGGATAAAAGTTGTTAAACTCTGGGCAGGACATAGGCTCAGATCCATTATCTAAATTTGGGCTAATGGGAAAACCAGCCAATCAACATTTGTTTAATGCCCACTGTATGCCAGACTTAAAAAAAATTTTTTTATTCATATATAAATTTACCCTTTTAAAATGTATAATTCAGTGGCTTTTAGTATATTTGTAACGTGCAGTCATCCGCATTCTCTAATTTTAGGACATTTTCATCACCCCAAAAAGAAACCTTGTACTCATTAGCATATACTCTCCCCATCTCCATTCCTCCAGCCACAGAAAACTACATTGTATCTCTATGGATTTGCCTATTTTGAACACTTGGCATAAATAGAATAATGTATAGACTTTTATGTCTGGCTTTTAAATTATTTTTATTTATATTTATTTTAAATTAATTTTACTTTACAATATTGTGTTGGTTTTGCCATACATTGACTTGAATCTGCCATGAGTGTACATGTGTTCCCCATCCTGAACCCCACTTCCGCCTCTCTCCCGATCTCATCCCTCTGTGTCATCCCAGTGCACCAGCCCCGAGCACCCTGTGTCATGCATTGAACCTGGACTGGCGATTTGTTTCACATATGATATTTTACATGGTTCAATGCCATTCTCCCATATCATCCCGCCCTTGCCCTCTCCCACAGAGTCCAAAAATCCGTTCTATACATCTGTGTCTCTTTTACTGTCTTGCGTACAGGGTTATCATTACCTTCTTTCTAAATTCCATATTTATGCGTTAGTATACTGTATTGGTGTTTTTCTTTCTGGCTTACTTCACTCTGTATAATTGGCTCCAGTTTCATCCACCTCATTAGAACTGATTCAAATGTATTCTTTTTAATGGCTGAGTAATATTCCATTGTGTATATGTACCACAGCTTTCTTATCCATTCGTCTGCTGATGGACATCTAGGTTGCTTCCATGTCCTGGCTATTATAAACAGTGCTGCTATGAACACTGGGGTACACATGTCTCTTTCGATTCTGGTTTCCTCGGTGTATATGCCCAGCAGTGGGATTGCTGGGTCATATGGCAGTTCTATTTCCAGTTTTTTAAGGAATCTCCACACTGTTCTCCATAGTGGCTGTGNGCTGGGTCATAGGGCAGTTCTATTTCCAGTTTTTTAAGGAGTCTCTACACTGTTCTCCATAGTGCCTGTACTAGTTTGCATGCCCCCCAACAGTGTAAGAGGGTTCTCTTTTCTTCACACCCTCTCCAGCATTTATTGCTTGTAGACTTTGGGATAGCAGCCATTCTGACTGGTGTGAGATGATACCTCATTGTGGTTTTGATTTGCACTTATCTGATAATGAATGATGTTGAGCACCTTTTCATGTTTGTTAGTCATCTGTATGTCTTCTCTGGAGAAACATCTGTTTAGTTCTTTGTCCCATTTTTTTGATTGGGTCATTTATTTTTCTGGAATTGAGCTTCAGGAGTTGCTTGTATATTTTTGAGCTTAATTCTTTGTCAGTTGCTTCATTTGCTATTATTTTCTTCTATTCTGAAGGCTGCCTTTTCACTTTGCTTATAGTTTTCTTTGTTGTGCAAAAACTTTTAAGTTTAATTGGTCCCTTTCATTTATTTTTGCTTTTATTTCCAATATTCTGGGAGGTGGGTCATAGAGGATCCTGCTGTGATTTATGTCAGAGTGTTTTGCCTATGTTTTCCTTTAGGAGTTTTATGGTTTCTGGTCTTATGTTTAGATCTTTAATACATTTTGAGTTTACTTTTGTTTTGGTGTTAGAAAGTGTTCTAGTTTCTTTCTTTTACAAGTGGTTGCCAGTTTTCCCAGCATCACTTGTTAAAGAGACTGTCTTTTCTCCATTGTATATTCTTGCCTCCTCTGTTGAAGATAAGGTGTCTGGATTTATCTCTGTGGTGCCCAATTCTTATAAACATTTATAATAGAGATTTTCTCCCACTCTCTTGGTAAAAATATTTAATGACTAAACATTTTAAAACTTTATGTTATAATATAAAAAATTTACATTTGTTCTTCAAATTCTATTATGATTTATTTAACAGAAAAATAAGAAAGTTGGATTAAAGTCTTTGAAGAATAAATTATGTTTCCCTAAAATTTTCTGTGATTGTGGTGTCTATAGATCTATGTTGACCAATACACATGTGGCTATGGATAATTTTACCAGTGCCTAGTCTAAATTCAGATGTGCTCTAAGTTTAAGATACACATCCAATCTTCAAAATGTAGTATAAAAAAAAAGGATGTAAAATATATCTTTAATAAATATCCATGTAATTATATGTTGAAATAATATTTACATCAGTTCAGTTCAGTTCGGTCACTTAGTCATGTCCAACGCTTTGTGACCCCATGAATCGCAGCACACCAGGCCTCCCTGTCCATCACCAACTCCCGGAGTTTACCCAAACTCATGTCCATCGAGTCAGTGATGCTATCTATCCATCTTATCCTCTGTTGTTCCCATCTCCTCCTGCCCCCAATCCTTCCCAGCATCAGGGTCTTTGCCAATGAGTCAGTTCTTCGCATGAAGTGGCCAAAGTACTGGAGTTTCAGCTTCAACATCAGTCCTTCCAATGAATACCCAGGACTGATCTCTTTTAGGATGGACTGGTTGGATCTCCTTGCAGTCCAAGGGACTCTCGTGTTAAATATATCATTAAAATTATTTTCAATTTTTCCTTGTTTTTTAATGTGGCAACCAGAAGATACAAAAGTATATATGTGGTTCACATTTATGGCCCGCATTATTTATTTCTTCTTTTTTTTTTTTCAACTTTTTATTTATCTGTCTTATTTTTGGCTGCACTGGGTCTTCATTACTTTGTTCAGAATTCCTCTGGTTGCAGCAAGTTGGGGCTACTCTTCATCTGGTGTGAGGGCTTCTCATTGTGGCGGCTTCTCTTGTTGCAGAGCACAGGCTCTCGGCATGTGGGCTTCAGTAGCTGCAGCCTACAAGCTCTAGAGGATGGACTCAGTAGTGGTGACACACAAGCTCAGCCACCCTGTGGCATGTGGAATCCTCCCTGACCAGTAATTGAATCTACTTTCCCTGCATTGGCAAGCAGACTCTTGTCCGCTCAGCCAGCAGGGCAGTCTCTGTATTATTTCTCTATTGGGCAGTGCTGATATACAGAACATGTGAGCACTGTCGGTTAGGCACTGACCCTGATTTGTTCATTGCTGAGAACATAAGTGTGCCTGGTATACAGAATATATTAAACAGTTGCTGAATGAATCAGAAGAGTCAAGCTGTTTGGTTTCAACCCATTATTTGACCTTGAAAAGATTGTAACTATACTGAAGAGGACTCTGATAAAGAATTTATCTAGTGGATATTATTCTAGAAAATACTTCACAATGAAGTGTGCTCTGATCAGACTATCTTACTTCAAATTTTCATATATAAAAACCTTCTTCAGGTAAATATTCTTTGACACAAGACAACTTTTTGTTCAAAAAGTATAATCAGAATATTTTGTTTTTCAATACTGTGATTGTTTTAACAAAAAATACTTTGTCTCGTTCTTAAATTATGCTTAAAGTAGTAAACAAAACTATTCATGGTCAACAATACGTGAACCATGAACTTCCAGATGTTCAAGCTGGATTGAGAAAAGGCAGAGGAACCAGGGATCAAATTGCCAACATTCGCTGGATTTCTGAAAAAGCAAGAGAGTTCCAGAAAAATATCCATTTCTGTTTTATTGACCATGCCAAATCTTTGACTGCATGGATCACAATAGACTGCGGAAAGTTCTTAAAGAGATGAGAATACTAGACCCCCTGACCTGCCTATTGAGAAATCTGTATGCAGGTCAGGAAGCAATAGTTAGACCTGAACATGGAATAACAGACTGGTTCCAAATAGGAAAAGGAGTACTTCATGGCTGTATATTGTCACCCTGCTTATTTAACTTATATGTAGAGTACATCATGAGAAACACTGGGCTGGATGAAGCAAAAGTTGGAATCAAGATTGCTGGGAAAAATATCAATAATCTCAGATATGCAGATGATACCACCCTTATGGCAGAAAGTGAAGAACTAAAGAGCCTCTTGATGAAAGTAAAAGAGGAGAGTGAAAAATTTGGCTTAAAGCTCAACATTCAGGAAACGAAGATCACGGCATCTGGTCCCATCACTTCATGGCAAATAGATGGAGAAACAGTGGAAACAAACAATGGCAGACTTTATTTTGGGGGGCTCCAAAATCACTGCAGATGGTGACTGCAGCCATGAAATTAAAAGACGCTTACTCCTTGGAAGGAAAGTTATGACCAAATTAGATAGTATATTGAAAAGCAGAGACATTATTTTTCCAACAAACATCCATGTAGTCAAAGCTATAGTTTTTCCAGTAGTCATGTATGGATGTGAGAGAAAGCTGAGTGCCGAAGAATTGATGTTTTTGAACTGTGGTGTTGGAGAAGACTCTTGAGAGTCCCTTGGACTGCAAGGAGATCCAACCAGTCCATTCTGAAGGAGATCAGCCCTGGGATTTCTTTGGAAGGAATGATGCTAAAGCTGAAACTCCAGTATGTTGGCCACCTCATGCAAAAAGTTGACTGATTGGAAAAAACTTTGATGCTGGGAGGGATTGGGGCCAGGAGGAGAAGGGAACGACAGAGGGTGAGATGGTTAGATGGCATCACCAACTCAATGGACCTGAGTCTGAGTAAACTCTGGGAGTTGGTGATTGACAGGGAGGTCTGGTGTGCTACAGTCCATTGGGTGGTAAACAGTCAGACCTGACTGAGAGACCAAACAAAACTGAAGTGAGGAAATAAAAATATACTCAAATTTCAGATGACTAAAAACATGTCAGAAATCTAAAAACTAGAACTGATAAATTAAAAATTGGTGAAAAATAATAACTTGCCTTCTAATGGTGAAATATAATGCATATATCACAATATAGATAGTCTGGAATAAGACTCTCAAATTGCAGATCTATTATAATAAAATAATTTATATCCAAATTATGAATAATTCAAAATTCTCTTCTAAATGATGCATTGTAAAGATTATTGTAGGAGGACTTTAACTGAATACTAGACAATGCCCAATTTCTTCACTGTGNTGAAATATAATGCATATATCACAATATAGATAGTCTGGAATAAGACTCTCAAATTGCAGATCTATTATAATAAAATAATTTATATCCAAATTATGAATAATTCAAAATTCTCTTCTAAATGATGCATTGTAAAGATTATTGTAGGAGGACTTTAACTGAATACTAGACAATGCCCAATTTCTTCACTGTGTAAGGCAGCATAATTAAGGTTCATTTTCTGTTAGATTCATATCTTTTATTTTTAGCACAGCAGGCAAACACTTGCAGGTTTAAACATTAAGTACATATGTGCCTATAAAACATATACATTGTGAGGTCTAAATGAAAAAATAGCATAATGCAGCATTTAAATGCTTATATGCTGTGTTAAGTCACTCAGTTGTGTCCATCTCTTTGTGACACTTTGGACTATAGCCTGCTAAACTCCTCTGTATATGGGATTTCCCAGGCAAGAATTCAAACACTGCAGTGGGTGCCATTTCCTACTCCAGTCAAATACTTTTAGTAGGCATAGAATGAAAGTAATATTCAGCTTAAGTGCTCCTTTTTGCATTGTTATTTACTGAAGGAAAACACAGGAAATGTAAAATTTTCCTCTGAATATGAATTTAAGAATTGAAAGAACACATAAAATATCCTCTCTCTTCAAAAGGCAGGCATGAAAAACACATGATGGAAGTATTGCATATGGACACAAAAGCTGAATAATGTTTCCCAAGGCCAAAGCTGGAATGATTTGAGGGACAAAATAAATAATATAGTTTTGTATTATAAACCAAAGCAGAAAATACACTCCCATGAGTCCCCACTAGTATAAATAAATGATTGAATGAGTGAGTACATACATACATACACACATAAGAACAGACAAATCTTCTATGCAGATTTCTAAAAATTTGTATAGATACTCCCTGTTGAGGAGGTGGAGCATAACCTCAATCCTTTAAGTGACATTCCAACTTGTGACTTCACTCCAAAATTTATGATAGGGAAAGATGGCGGGGGCTGGGGGAGCAGAGTAGCTTTAGAGAGGACAATCCTGACAGACATTTCTTTTGCCAAGTGATCAAGGTCCACATCAAAAACAAGTTTATGCTGATATTGTACACCCTTGATATGATGTGGTGAGAAGGGCATGTTCCTTCTGTGATATTCTTTCCAAACTCCATCACTCCAATAAAACAATGAAAAAAAAAATCAGAAACTCATAAGATATTCTATATATTATGAAATACCTGACCAATAACTTCTCAAAACTGTCATAGAATATAACAAAAGCTGAGAAACTGTCAAACTTTAAGAAGTCTTAGGAAACATGATGACTAAATGTAATGTGGAATCTTGAATGGGATCCTAGAACATTAGCTAAAATTAAGAAAATTTGAGTAGACTTTCTTTGAACTAATGTACCAATATTGATTCATTAGATGTGACAGTTGCACTGTGCTAACATAAATGTGAACAATAAGGGGAACCAGATGTGGGATAAGTAGAAACTTTCTGTGCTATCCTCATACCTTTTCTGAAAATTTAATTTTTTCCAAAATTAAAAGTTAATTTAAAAAAATGGTTATATGGCTGTCTATTCTTCACCATCACTTTGCAAGTAGGAAAGGTGGAAGTAAAAGAAACATCCTGAACATACCTTGCATTCATTTATTAAATGATAGCAATAATATTACTTTTCTCATTAGGTCGGGGAACTAAATCATGTTATCATACGTAAAATAGTAATGATTGTACCTGACTTACACAGAATGGGCTCAAAATTATTACTGTTAATTATAGCAGCAGTAGTAGTTCTACCACTCTTCCACAACCTCCCAAAAGACTGGAATTTGCCACAAATACCTGAAGTAAGTGTTTGACAAGAACATAAAGCCAGAGTAATGGCCTATCAGCTGATGATATCAGAATGATGGTCTTCTGAGCAAGATTACAAGGCTCTTAAAAGTCTGAGTTATATATGTTTAGTAGAAAACATATGTGATTAATAATCATTTGAAACTTAAAAATAAGGTGATGATTAAAATAAAATTATAAAATTATGAACTTCAAAGCACATAAGACATGGGAAAGGGACAGAGTTTCATTGAGCCAATTATTATTTATTAAAGGCTTTCCTGGTGGCTCCGTGGTTAAGAATCTGCCTGCCAATGCAAGAGATGCAGGAGACATGGGTTCAATTCTTGAGTTGGGAAGATCCCCTGAAGAAGGAAATGACAACCCACTCCAGGATTCTTGCCTGATAAGTCCCATGGACAGAGGACCTTGGTGGGCTACAGTTCATGGGATCACAAAAGTGTTGGACATGATTTAGCAAATAAATAACAGTAATAACAATTATTTATTAAGGTTATTGAGTTCCCAGTATTTTGTGCTAGACTCTGTGAAGAACATATAAAGATATTTGTAACGGTGTAGTCATCTCACAAGGAGAATTTTACTACTGGTGCATTAGGTGGTAATCCATAAATCTCAACTTTTCAGCACTAGAAAATTCAAAAGATATATAACATCCAATATATCTGATCAATAACATATCCTTGAGACATGTGAAAATATGTCAGCATCACTAATAGCTGGAGAAATGCAAATCAAAACCACAATGAGATGTCACTTCACACCTGTCAGTTATCAAGTCTATTATCAAAATATCTACAAATAAAAAATGATGGTGAAGATGTGAAAAAAGGTAACCTTACAACATTTTTGGTGTAGGTATAAATTAATACAGCCACTATGGGAAACAATATGGAAATTCTTCTAAACACTGAAAATAGAATTATTATAAAATCCAGTAATTTCATTCCTGGGTATATATTTGAAGAAAACAAAAACACTAATTCAAAAAGATGTGCCCTAATTTTCATGACAACGTTATTTACAACAGCAAAATATGGAAACAACCTGTGACCATCAACAGATGAACGGATAATGAAGAGAGGTATAATGGAATATTACTCAGCCACAATAAAGGATGAAATTTTGCCATTTGTGATGCATTTGGACCTAGAGGATATTATGCTTGGTGAAATAATTGAGGCAGAGAAAGACAAATACTCTATGTTACCATTTATGTTTAGAATCTAAAAAGTAAAACAAACAAATGAATATAACAAAGTAGAAGCAGACTCATAGGCATATGGAATAAACTAGTGGTCACCCATGAGGAGAGGCAAGGGGGAAGGGGCAAGACTGGAGTAGAGGGTTAATAAGTACAAACTACTATATATAAAATAAATAAGCTACAAAAATATATTGTACAGCACAGAGAAATATTGTCATTATTTTATAATAATTTTAAATGGAGTATAGTCTATAAAAAGTTGAATCACTGTCATTCACTTGAAACTAATATAATTTTGCAAATCAACTATAACTTAATTTGTAGAGGGTTAATAAGTACAAACTACTATATATAAAATAAATAAGCTACAAAAATATATTGTACAGCACAGAGAAATATTGTCATTATTTTATAATAATTTTAAATGGAGTATAGTCTATAAAAAGTTGAATCACTGTCATTCACTTGAAACTAATATAATTTTGCAAATCAACTATAACTTAATTAAAAAAAAAACTAATATACCTGAGGAATATTTACAGACTAGAATATGCTGTTTCTAGGAACTTCGATAGTTTGAGTGATTCATGTTTAGATTATGTCAATGCAATGAACCTCTGTCCACAATAAAGTCCTTATTTAATCTGTTGCATACAGGCCTTTTTTGTCCTTCTTTCATTACTCCTTCTTAAAGCATCTGGAGATCTAGCTACAGATATAAAATTCAAAATCAGGTGTCAACTCCTTCTCCCCTTTTCTCACCTCCATAAGTTTGATTTCCTTATAGTATTTGTCTTATTGAAACACCCTGTTTCTAAACCCCATAGAGAATAAAATGTGGGAGTTTATATGATAAATTAAGAAAACTTATAAACAAGTACTTACAGTTTATTAATGGTGAATTGCCAACTACCATTAGTCTCTCCTTGCTTACAGCTCACTGTGAAGTTTACACTCTAAAATCTTCTTGCTTCTACTTCTACATAACAAATGTAAAAGAGATTAATAAGGACTCCTATGCTCCATGATTTGATTTAGGTCAGACCTGAATGGTCTAGCGGTTTTCCCTACTTTCTTCAATTTAAGTCTGAATTTGGTAATAAGGAGTTCACGATCTGAGCCACAGTCAGCTCCTGGTCTTGTTTTTGTTGACTGTATAGAGCTTCTCCATCTTTGGCTGCAAAGAATATAATCAATCTGATTTTGGTGTTGACCATCTGGTGATGTCCATGTGTAGAGTCTTCTCTTATGTTGTTGGAAGAGGGTATTTGCTATGACCAGTGCATTATCTTGGTAAAACTCGATTAGTCTTTGACCTGCTTCATTCCATATTCCAAGGCCAAATTTGCCTGTTACTCCAGGTGTTTCTTGACTTCCTACTTTTGTATTCCAGTCCCTTATAATGAAAAGGACATCTTTTTTGGGTGTTAGTTCTAAAAGGTCTTGTAAGTCTTTATAGAACCATTCAACTTCAGCTTCTTCAGCATTACTGGTTTGACTGTGTGGATCACAATACACTGTGGAAAATTTTGAAAGAGATCGGAGTACCAGACCACCTAACCTGCCTCTTGAGAAATCTGTATGCAGGCAAGGAAGCAACAGTTAGAACTGAACATGGAACAACGACTGGTTTCAAACAGGAAAAGGACTACATCAAGGCTGTATATTGCTGCTAAGTCACTTCAGTCGTGTCCAACTCTGTGTGACCCCCAAAAATAAAGTCTGACACTGTTTCCACTGTTTCCCCATCTATTTCTCATGAAGTGATGGGACCAGATGCCATGATCTTCGTTTTCTGAATGTTGAGCTTTAAGCCAACTTTTTGCTCTCCACTTTCACTTTCATCAAGAGGCTTTTTAGTNACCTTTTTCAGCAAAGTGATGTCTTTGCTTTATACCTGTCTCTTATACACATCTCCCCCAAAAATAAAGTCTGACACTGTTTCCACTGTTTCCCCATCTATTTCTCATGAAGTGATGGGACCAGATGCCATGATCTTCGTTTTCTGAATGTTGAGCTTTAAGCCAACTTTTTGCTCTCCACTTTCACTTTCATCAAGAGGCTTTTTAGTTCCTCTTCACTTTCTGCCATAAGGGTGGTATCATCTGCATATCTGAGATTATTGATATTTCTCCCAGCAATCTTGATTCCAGCTTGTATTTCTTCCAGTCCAGCGTTTCTCATGATGTAGTCTGTATAGAAGTTAAATGAGCAGGGTGACAGTATACAGCCTTGATGTACTCCTTTTCCTATTTGGAACCAGTCTGTTGTTCCATGTCCAGTTCTAACTGTTGCTTCCTGACCTGCATACAGATTTCTCAGGAGGCAAGTTAGGTGGTCTAGTAATCCCATCTCTTTCAGAATTTTCCAGTTTATTGTGATCCACACAGTCAAAGGCCTTGGCATAGTCAATAAAGCAGAAATAGATGTACCTATACTTCTGCCTTATTTATTATAAATATGTATGCAGTATATTCTTGAGAGAAAAAGAGCAACCCACTCCATGGTTCTTGCCTGGGAAATCCCACGAACAGAGCAGTGTGGTGGGCTACAGTCCATGGGGTCACAAAAGAGTCAGCCATGACTTAGTGACTAAACAATGACAGTGCAGTGTATCAGTCACAGCATTTTGCACTTTGCACCCACTCAACTGTATAAGAGTAAACTGAAAATAAGAAAGTATGACATAAAAAGTGGCTCATATGTAGACTTATTTCAAAGGGAAGAGGCAGATGAGTGATATTGGTAATATTAAAATCTAAAAAGAGCATCTACCCAGTGGAAAACACTTTCTACTGTTTACCAGGATATGAAAAGAGTAACAAGAAGGATGTCTTCCATTTGAGAGAATATTTTAGGGAAAGGTGTCAACAGAAGAGAGGAAAGTTATAATTTATTGAGAGTGGTAGTGGGGACACAACGCAAGGAAGGAAAAAGACAGTATGATTTGGGAAAAGATATAAACTACCCCCTGCCTCATTTATGGCTTCCCTAATGGCTCAGTTGGAAAAGAATCTGTCTGCAATGCAGGAGACCTGAGTTCAATCCCTGGGACAGGAAGATACCCTGGAGAAGAAAATGGCAGCCGACACTCTTGCCTGGAGAATTCCCTGGACAGAGGAGTCTGGCAGGCTACAGTCTACGGGATTGCAAAGAGTTGGACATGACAATGTAACTAACTGTCACTTTTTCATAGACTACCAGAATGGAAGACTGTACTTTGGGAAATCATTGGTGGAGGTGTATGGATGGGAGAAAGCAAAGCATGAAATTGTCCCTAAGATGAGAGGAGGATTGCTAAAGTTTCTATCTTAAGAGGACATTCCTTAGACTAGCATTCATCCTTCAGTGATGAAGAAGCAGGAGGAAGAGTGAAGAGGACCAGCTGAAGAGGATGAAGTTTCTAGTTCCTAATGATTTCACAGTCCGAACTAGCTTAACCAGTTTTTCCCCTTTTTTTTTTTCAGGCTTTGGTTTCAGCTGTTGTTTTCAGCAGTGTTGTGTCTCCTCGTGGGCATTTTCAGATAAATTCCTCCTGATGAGCAGCTGATGAGTCAAGTTTACATCCTCCTGCCTTATCTATGGCAAAATAGATAATGCCTTTTGAAAAATGAAAAATATTTGCTTCCTGCTAAGGGGAGCTGTATCTCTCCCAGTTGGAGCATAACTATGGACAAGAACCAGAGGATTCTGAGATGCACACAGATCTAAGTCCATGCAGGAAGGGCATGGATGGAACCTGTCCTTTCCAAACCTGAAAGATTTAATTACCAGCCTCCTTTCACCTGCTACCAGAACTGAACTCCATTCCAGAATGTAAAAAATACCTTCCTTTATTGTTGTTATTTAGTTGCTAAGTCATCTCAGAGTCTTTGCAACCCCATGGCTGCAGCACTCCAGGCTCATCTTTCCACCACTATCTCCTGGAGTTTGCTCAGATTCAGATCCATTGAGGCAATGATGCTATCTAACTATCTCATTCTCTGCCACCCCCTTCTCTTTTGCCTTCAGTCTTTCCCAGAATCAGGGTCTTCTCCCCTGGGTCAATTCTTTGCATCAGGTGACCAGAGTGTTGGAGCTTCACCTTCAGCATTAGTCCTTCCATTAATATGCAGGGTTGATATCCTTTAGGATTAACTGATTTGATCTCCTTATAGTTCAAGGGACTCTAAAGAGTCTTCAACAGCACCACAATTCAAAAGCATCATTTCTTCAGCACTCAGCCTTCTTTACAGTCCAACTCTCATTTCTGTACATGACTACTGGAAAAACCACAGCTTTGACTATACACACCTTTTTCAGCAAAGTGATGTCTTTGCTTTATACTCTGCTGTCTGCTCTCTAGGTTTGGCATAGCTTTCCTTCCAAGGAGCAAGCATCTTTTAATTTCATAGTTGCAGTCACTGTCTACAGTGATTTTGGAGCCCAGGAAAATAAAATCTGTCACTGTTTCCACTTTTTTCCCCATCTATTTGCCATGAAGTGATAGGACCAGATGCCAGGATCGTCTTTTTTTTTTTTTTAATGCTGAATTTCAAGCCAGCTTTTTCACTCTCTTCTTTTAGCCTCATCAAGAGGCTCTTTAGTTCCTCTTCAACTTCTGCCATTAAAGTGGTATCATCTGGATATCTGAGGTTGTTATTTCTCCTGGAAATCTTGATTCTAGCTTGTGAGGAAAGAACAGAAGTGAAAGGCAAGGGGAAAAGGGAAAGATATGCTCAACTGAAAGCAGAGTTCCAGAGAATAGCAAGGAGAGATAAAAAAAAGCCTTCTTAAATGAACAACACAAGACTTCTTGCTCCCAATGCAGGGGTCCTGGGTTTGATCCCTGGTCACGGAACTAGATCCCACATGCCACAACTAAGACCTTGTATGATATAATAAATAAAAAAGCTTTAAAAACACAAATACACAAAAAAAAAGAAATAGAGGAAAAAAAATAGAATAGAAAAAGACTAGAGATCTCTTCAAGAAAAATTAAGATGTCAAGGGAACATTTCATGCAAGGATGGACATAAAGAACAGAAATGGTAAGGACCTAACAGAAGCAGAAGAGATTAAGAAGAGGGCAAGAATACACAGAAGAACTATACCAAAAAAAAGATCTCAATGACCTGGATAACCATGATAGTATGGTCACTCATGTAAATAGAGCCAGATATCCTGGAGTGTCAAGTCAGGTAGGCCTTAGGAAACATTACTGAAAAACAAAGCTGGTGGAGGTGATGGAATTCCAGCTGAGCTATTTCAAATCCTAAAAGGTGGTACTATTAAAGTGCTGCACTTAATAGGACAGTAAATTTGGAAAACAGCAGTGGCAACAAGACTGGGAAAGGTCAGTTTTCATTTCAATTCTAAAGAAGGGCAATGTCAAAGAATGTTCAAAGTACCATATAGTGTGCTAATAAGGAAATGCTAGTAAGGAAATGCTCAAAATCCTTCAACATGCTAGTAAGGAAATGCTCAAAATCCTTCAACCTAGGGTTCAGTAGTAGGTGAACTGAGAACTTGAAGGTGTACAAACTGGATTTATAAAAGGCAGAGGAACCAGAAATCAATTGCCAACATTCGTTGGAATATGGAGAAAGCAAGGGAGTTCCAGAAAAATATCTACTTGTGTTTCAGTGACTACACCAAAGCCTTTGGCTGTGTGGATCACAGCATACTGCGGAAAATTCTTAAAGAGAGGAGAGTACCAGAACACCTTACCTGTCTCCTGAGAAACCTGTATGCAGGTCAAGAAGCAACAGTTGGAATGGGACATGGAACAATGGACTGTTTCAAAATTGGGAAAGGAGCATCATAAGGCTGTATATTATCCTGCTTGTTTAACTTTGCTTTATACAATGAGTAAATGAAAGAAACTTACGATGAACATATTAAAGCATGTTTATTGCTATGAGGCAGAGACAAACATGCAAGCAGCTTTTAGAGTAGTTTGTTTTGTTTTGTTTTTTAAAGAATAAAGGGGATACCAGGATCTTTACATTTTACCTCTGTCAGTATATGGGGTGTCTTTGTACATGTACATATATGTGGGTGTGTGCAGTTTGGTGGGAGATATATGTAACATGTAAGTTTCCCCAAAGACTCTACTGTTTATAAACACCACTTGAGAACCACTCTTCTAGGAGTTGGGAGTATTTTCAGAGACTAGTGGGACTTGACACATAAGGACAGCATTTATTTTTGCCCAGTTCCCCAGGCACCAATACTTCATTAATCAGAAATGGATATTATTTTACTAAATCTTTTTATAAGAGTTGTATTTTCCAGCTGTGTTGTTTCTCTCAGAAAAACCCTCTTCAAACATGCCTTCTGGGATTACTGGTTCCTTTTGCCCTGTTTTAGAGATCCCCGTAACTATAGAATTCTATCATCACCATCTTGTATGCTCTTTATATTCAGAGCAGTTTAGTTGTCTCTTTGCTTCATCTATTTTTCATCCCCACTTATTATTCAGTGATTCAGAACTTTTCCAATGAGATGTTAAGGTAAGGTACATTATAATGCATATATTGTACAGACTGTTGGTGACTATATAACATCCAGCTAAAGACTAGCAGGGGGGTACTCTTTCTGCCTCCTTCTGATGCCTATGTCAGAAGCTTTCTCTATCTCCTTTATACTTTAATAAAACTTTATTGCACACACACACACAAATAAAATATTAACTATATTAAATATGAATATCAAATATACATTATAGTACATTTTATACAGAAGATCACGGTCACATCAGAATCTTTCTTGTTTCCCAACCCACTTCCTTCTGGCCTCTAAGAAGACATGCCTTCTGCAGTTTTAGGAATGTTCATCCTTTGAGAATACTCCTGACTTTGGGCTCAAAGCTCTAGGCTTAGTATCAACTTAGCAGGCTTAGTTGCTGAAATATACCTGCTGAGGATAGGCAGACTTCTTGAAACCCAGATTCCTATTCTGTGCTCTCTTGCTTCACTGACCTCCGAACTTCTTATCCACTGGACCCTATACATGCCCACCTGCCCGGGCGGCCAGGACTTGACTTCTTCTCTCTCACATGCATATTGTATCAACCATATGCATCTTATCTAATTGCCTTCCCAATGTTGGCTGCTGCTCTTGGCTTCCCTAGTCCTGCCAATGCCCAAGTTTCATTCTGATATTGCTCTCCACTTTACACTGATCCTTTTAGCCCTCAGAATTGCAGTCATTAACTACTCTTTTGAATTCTAGTGTGACGTTAACCTCGAATATTTGACTTAAATTAGAAGAGAACTTGAAGATTATACAACCCATCTTTCTTGTGCAAGAGATTAGAAATTGAGGTATAAAAAATGTTTGGCATAGCTAGAAATAAAACTAGAACTTTCTAATTTCCAAGTCAGTGATCTTGCCACTAAATCTTGCTCTTCCCTGTCAGAATACCTAGAGGAAAACACTTGACCTCTTGTGGCCTTAGTTTTTCATCTTTACAGTATAAATACCTTCTAAAATTTCCCTTGATTCAGATCTTTGTGATTCATTACTGTATCAACTCCACTCACCTTTTTTTTTAAACTTCCAAATATATAAAGAGATTGGTTCTGTGAACAAATGAATTATTGGCTTAAAAAAAAAGTACTACAGAGGACTGATTGCATATTTAGTTTAAAATATTTTTGCAAAATAAAAGATTAAGATGAAAATAAATTTACTCAATTTGTTTTGGTAATTATTGAGAGCCTTAGATGGAATTTCTGCATCTCATCATGTGAATTCTTTATTAGCGTTTATCAACAATGAAAGTGAAAGACTCAGTCACTCAGTCGTGTCTGACTCTTTGCTTCCTCAATGACTGTAGCCCTCTAGGCTCCTCTGTCTATGGGATTCTCCAGGCAAGAATACTGGACTGGGTAGCCATTCTGTTCTTCAGAGGATCTTCCCAAATCAGGGATCAAACCTAGGTCTCCTGCACTGCAGGCAGATTCTTTACCATCTGAACCACCATAGGTATCTAATAAAACAATATAGATATCTAATAAACAATATAGGTACCTAATAAACAACATCATGAGGATGTGATCACTAATCTAGAGCCAGACATCTTGGAATGTGAAGTCAAGTGGGCCTTAGAAAGCATCACTACGAACAAAGCTAGTGGAGGTGATGGAATTCC
>SJYX01005080.1:194726-207921 GCA_006410675.1 Oreotragus oreotragus
GGTTAGTGATCACACCATCGTGATTATCTGGGTCATGATGATGTTTTTTGTATAGTTCTCTTGTGTATTCTTGCCACCTCTTCTTAATATCTTCTGCTTTTGTTAGGTCCATACCATTTCTGTCCTTTATTGAGCCCATCTTTGCATGAAATGCTCCCTTGGTATCTCTAATTTTCTTGAAGAGATCACCGGTCTTTCCATTATGTTTTTTTCCTCTATTTCTTTGCATTAATCACTGAGGAAGGCTTTCTTATCTCTTCTTGCTCTTCTTTGGAACTCTCCATTCAAATGGGTATAGCCTTCCTTTTCTCCTTTGCTTTTTGCTTCTCTTCTTTTCACAGCTATTTGTAAGGCCTCCTCAGACAGCCATTTTTCTTTTTTGCATTTCTTTTTCTTGAGGGATGGTCTTGAATAAGTACAACTTCAGATCAATTCAATGGCTTATATTTGGATATCAAGTGATACCTTGTTATAACTTTTTGGAAAGAGTGAGTTTCTCTTTTCTGTGAAGGAAAACTAAAATGTTCACTTTTAAAAAGGAGAAAATACGGTTGATTTAAGTGATTTGTTTCCTTGCTTTAAATCTTATTAAATATGCATATTCTTTTATGCTGCAACTCTGAAGAAATGAGAGTCAGAAGGGAAGACAAAATTAATTTTTCTGAGTTCATCTCTAATTTTTTTTAGAATTTTAGAAGAAATACTTTGGGTCACCCTTTTGGGTCATCCAGAATACCTGGATCAGCCATTCTCATGGTATTTGACTTCAGGATAAGGCTATAGGTGTGTCAACAATTCCTTCAGGCAGCTCAAAGGATTAAGCCAGGAATGAATAAGTTAGAATTTTTAAAGTGAAGTGAATTTGATATGAAAAGTATGAAAGGAACTAAATATCACTTGGTTGTTTTTAAACAGTACTCCATAAGAATATTTTTATTATTAAACTATCATTTGGTAATCTTGATAAAGGCACCTGCTTTAAAAAAGATATTTTTATTTTTTTAAACACTGTGTAACTGATTTGGAAAACATACACAAAATCAAGTAAATAACAATTTCTTTTATACATAAAACAGAACTAAATTATAGGCTCAGATAATTATAAGTACATTTTTTTCACCTATATAAATGTTCATCAGGCTTTTTTAATGTGGGGTATTTGAAATATTTCTTATTCTGTGATAATATGCTCTTCAATGCTAATAATTAGCAAAGACAGTAAGAACTGGAAGACTGCTTTGAAACAGTTTTAAGTATAGCAAAAAACCTATTCTATGAAAAATAGCTCATTAGTAAGTAAAATCTACCACATTTATTCTCTATTTACAAATCATTAGCTCTTTTTACAAATTTTTTGATTGGCTTATATTTGGCAAAGTATTAGAATTTCTAAATACTTTTTTTGCACTGTTATCTATTTACTGTTTATCATTCTACATTATAGATTGACTACATAATATGGTGGGTGAAGATCCANCAAATCATTAGCTCTTTTTACAAATTTTTTGATTGGCTTATATTTGGCAAAGTATTAGAATTTCTAAATACTTTTTTTGCACTGTTATCTATTTACTGTTTATCATTCTACATTATAGATTGACTACATAATATGGTGGGTGAAGATCCAATTTTGCTGACTTCTATTCTGCCCCTCTTTCCATCCCCTGTACATCTGCTTTTGATCAATATGTATTCAGTGTCTACTATTACATCTCTATAAATAATGTTCACTGCAGAACATCTCATAGAATATATTTTGTTCACTGCAGTTATCTTTTTCCTTCAAGGTAATTATTGTTTCTTTTTTCTTTTTTACATTAATTTTGTTTTCTTTGCACAACTAAATAAAATGTCCAGGGAGTTCCCTGGAGGTCCAGTGATTAGGACTTCAGAAGCTCTCACTGCTGAGGCCTCTGGGTTCAGTCTCTGGTCGGGGAACTAAGATGCCCCATGCTGTATAGCACAGCCAAAATAAAATAGTCCAGCCTCCTCTAACAGTTCCATTAAAAATGTGTTTATAATGTATCAATTCTCTTTCTCTTTTTTCCCTAGAGATATTCCATCAAGTATGCTCCAACTCTCTTTCTCCAGTCTGGATTCATTATTCTCTCATAGATTTTAGCATGGATACTACTATTGGCTTCCCCTTTCCTGTGACAGAAAATAAATCTTCATCATCCCTCTGCTGGGTTGATTCCCCTCTTTTCCATTCTTTTTTGGTTTACTTCCTCATTTTAGCAAACCAAAACCTACACTGCATCCCAGAAATATAACAAAAAGAGAGATGAATTTTTAGGAACCTATCACTTGTCCTTGGTTGAAATTCATTTTAAATCAGAATTTTGGCATTGCTTCCAATTTTGCTGTGGAGGATCCACTGACCTTCCTATTCCATATACTCTGGCTTATGATTTTCCAAAATAAATATATTAATTTTCTTTTTTTCTCTAGAAACTTTTAGGAGCTTCTTTACATCTCCGGTATTCTAAAATTTTATAATTATGTGCTCTAATATGAATTCAATATTTTTATTTCATTTTGCTGAATTTTAGATGAATGTATGAATGTCTTTTCTTTTTGGAGAGACATATATGTCAGTTATGAGTATTTTTCTTAAATATTTCTTTCATGATTTTCTCTTTCTTTTTCCCATTTCACTCTTCTTCTTTCATGAATGCCATATTTTCCACCCCATCTCTTAGAACATTAATTTTAGTTTTTGGACATCTCCCCAGGCATTTTCTTCATTTCCTTTGTATATCTTTCTCTTTTTTCTTTCCATCATCCTGGTAGAGGTTTCTTCAAATATCTGAAGCTTCATTCTAGTGATAAGAGCACACTAGCAAGGTTTTTCATCCCGAGTTGTCCACAGGGCAGCATTTGTGGATCTTTTCTCTGGTATATGCAGTTTACTAAACAAGAATATGACAATCTTCTCTTTAGAGGTGAGGTAGAAAAGTTATGACCAACCTAGACAGCATATTCAAAGCAGAGACATTACTTTGCCAACAAAGGTCCGTCTAGTCAGGCCTATGGTTTTTCCAGTGGTCATGTATGGATGTGAGAGTTGGACTGTGAAGAAAGGTGAGCGCCGAAGAATGGATGCTTTTGAACTGGTGTTGGAGAAGACTCCTGAGAGTCCCTTGGACTGCCAGGAGATCCAACCAGTCCATTCTGAAGGAGATCAACCCTGGGATTTCTTTGGAGGGAATGATGCTGAAGCTGAAATTTCAATACTTTGGCCACCTCATGCGAAGAGTTGACTCATTGGAAAAGAGTCTGATGCTGGGAGGGATGGGGGCAGGAGGAGAAGGGGACGACAGAGGATGAGATGGCTGGATGGCATCACTGACTCGATGGACATGAGTCTGAGTGAACTCTGGGAGTTGGTGATGGACAGGGAGGCCTGGCGTGCTGTGATTCGTGGAGTCGCCAAGAGTTGGACATGACTGAGAGACTGAAATGAACTAAACTGAGGAGTGCTGGGGACAGAAGTCTCTGTTGTTTCTGGAGAGCTATTCTGAGGCGTAGACTGGAAACTCTCCAGCAAAGAGATATTCATAAAACCATCTTTCTCACCCTCTTTTGGGCTTGGTGTCAGAATCAGAAAGCTCTTTCATTCCATTTTCCTGAAAACAGACTTCTCAAGCCCTGCAAGTAAAAAGGATGAATAGTCCCCTGGTTATGCAAGTTGGAGGTGAAGACCCAGTGTTCTAACTGCTCCATATGTGTATTTCCAAATGTCCTTTCTGTTTTTCACTTTTTTCATGTTACATGCTGACCTAATTACTGAGCAATTTTAGCATTCTTCTGTGCAAACAGACTTCCTTCAACATGTGATACTCTCTAGTTTAGGCATGAAGATTCACTATACTTCTCTGCCACATCACTTACCATTCTCCCATCTGCTTTTTTTATCTTCATATATTCTGGGACAGGGACACATATGTGTCCTATTTTATCAAATAAGCAGTTTGATGGCAACTCTTTAGATCTACAATAATTTCTCTTTCAAAAGGTACCATCTTTCTGGTTTTAATCTCTCTGGATACTAAGATATGAGCATGGAAAGTGAGCAGTGATCATCTGCAACCACCTATATGCACTAATAGGAGTAATACATGATATGAGAATAAACTGAGGATTTGTGCTTCTAATGATACAGTAGTCAAATAATCATTTATTTTTCCCTAAAGAATGGGACTTGTTTATTCAATGTAAAAGACAACAAAAAATTGGAAATAAATTTGACAAATATTTGAAAAAAATTAAAGAAAAAATTTTCCCTTTTTTGGTATTTATACCTTTTATTCTTAAGAAATAGAAATCCTTAATTCTTTAGTCTTNATTTGTGCTTCTAATGATACAGTAGTCAAATAATCATTTATTTTTCCCTAAAGAATGGGACTTGTTTATTCAATGTAAAAGACAACAAAAAATTGGAAATAAATTTGACAAATATTTGAAAAAAATTAAAGAAAAAATTTTCCCTTTTTTGGTATTTATACCTTTTATTCTTAAGAAATAGAAATCCTTAATTCTTTAGTCTTAAGAAACTTATAGAGCAAGCAAGAATTCACTGGAGTTTCTTGAAAGAACAATGGTTTTTGTAAAAATAAGATAGTACCAAATTGCTAGTTTTTACATAAGTTCAAGTAGCAAAATGCCTAGATGTCATGATGTACTTTGAAAAATAGTATTAAACATTAATTTAATACATTTTATTTTATGAAATCATGTGATTTTTAAATTGACAGTTTATTTTACTTCCAAGTTTGGTAAGATTTTTTAAACATGAGCATTGAATCTTTCAAAAAATTTTGTTCAGCCATCGGAATGATCATATGATTTTCTTTGTTAGTTTATTAATTTTGTGGACGATACTACTGAACTTTTTAAAGTTAAAACATCTTTTCATTTATAAAATAAACCCAACTGGTCATGATAAAACTCTTTTTACATATTATTATAGATTTTGATTTGAAAATATTTTGTTTTACATCACTATGCTTGAATGGAATTAACTTGAAGTTTCCCTTTATTGTATACAATTTGTATCTGTTATTGATGAAATTGGCATAATCTGTCTATGTCTACCTTTTTTTTTGTTTGATTCTTACAATAGATGATATACATCTAAACTAGGTTTCTCAAATTATTGATACCATTTATTAGTGAAGCTATCCAAAATAAAAGAATCAGGATATCTTTGATCCTTGATTAGGTTTTCCTAATGTTTTTCAAATTTGTATTCTTTTTTGAATCAGTTTTGATGTTAATTTTCTGATGCAGATATCTAGTTCTCTGCATTTGTAGATTTATTAGCATAAAATCATTCTTAAATACCATTACTATATTTTTACTCTGCAACATCTACTCTAATTTTCCTTTAGTCTATTTTAACACTATTAACTTTGGATTTATCTCTTACTTGATTAGTGTCACTGAAAATCAATCAATTTTACTCTTCTCAAATGATTAAGTTTTCTTTCAATTGATTATTAGATTTTTAGTTTATTAATGTATATACTATCTTTTTTATTCCTCTCTATGTACTTTCTTTGGGTTTATCATGTATGTATGTGTGCATGAAATATGACAATTATAAGTTAATTCCATTAAATATATAGCTTTTCTTTGTACTGTGATGGTTAATTTAACCACCTCAACTTTTTCTAATATACATGTTTAAGGTTATATGTTTTTCTCTAAGTATTATTTTAGCTGCATTTCAAAACTTTTGAAAGGTGACATTTTTCTTTTCAGTTAGCTCAAAAAATTCAATTTCTATTATGAATCTATCTTTGGCTCACCTGTTTTGAGTACTCAGTTCAGTTCAGTTCAGTCACTCAGTCTTGTCTGACTCTTTGCGACCCCATGAATCACACTTAATGTTGTCATTTCCTAGCATATCACAATTCTAATTATTTCTTATGTATGGATTTTTAGTTTAAATGCAGTGTGGTCAGAAAATTAATTTATATTATTTTTTTTGAAATTTCTTGAGACTTTCTGTGTAGCAGGTAAAAGATGATTTTGAGAAAACAGTCTATGTATGTTGAAAAGAATATTTTATACATGTATATCAGGTGAAGTTTGGCAATAACATTATTCAAACCATTTATATTTTTACATTATTATAAACTAAAGTCCATATTTTATTTGAATTTCTTTGCTTCTGTTTATAATAATTTTTCTCCCCTAGGATTTCATTCAGCATTCCACATTACATTTATTCATCTCACTGCCTTAGCCACTTCTTGGTTATGACAGTTTCTCCGTCTTTACTCTTAATCATGTTGACAAGTTTTGACAAATATTAGTCAGATCTTTTGTCAAGTGTCCCTCAGTTGACATCCCTCTGATGTTCTTCTGAGGATTAGACGGGGTGCTATGTTCTGAGAATCTGTCTGTGCATGCTAAGTTGCTTCAGTCATGTTCAACATTTTGAGACCCCCATGGACTGTAGGCTGCCAGGCTCCTCTGTCCATGGGATTCTCCAGGCAAGAAATCTGGAGTGGGTTGCTGTACCCTCCTCCAGGGGATCTTCCCAACCCAGGGATCAAACTTGCATCTTTTATGTCTCCTGCCTTGGCAGGCAGATTCTTTATCACTAGTGCCACCTGGGGAGCCCTTAAGTATCTGTATCTGCCTCAGAGTCATATGCTGAATCCCCATGGTGATGATACTGGGAATTGGGACTTTTGGGAGGTGACTAGGTCTTGAGGGAGAAACCCTCATGAATGGGATTAGTGCCTTTATAAAAGAGACCTGACAGTGCTCCCTTACCCCTTCCACACTTTCAGGATGCAGTGTGAAGTTGGCAGTCCACAGCCTGAAACAGGTCTTTCACCAGAACCTGACTGTGCTAGCATCCTGATCTTGGACTTACAGCCTCCAGAATTATAAGAAACAAATGTGCACTGTTTATAAGTCACTCGGCAGTATTTTGTTACAGAAGCCTGAAGAGACTAAGCTATTTTTTAATACTAATAATGTCTTTGATGAACATAAGTCTTATGTTGTGAAGTCCATTTTATCAAGCTTTGTCTTTATAGTTAATGCTTTTAGTGTCCTTTATGAAAAATTATAGACTACTCTTGGGCTCCAAAATCATTGCAGATGGTGGCTGCAGCCATGAAATTAAAGATGCTTGCTCCTTGGAAGAAAAGCTATGAACAACCTAGACAGCATATTAAAAAAGCAGACTATACCTTGTCAACAAAGGTCCGTGTAGTCATGTGTGGATATGAGAGTTGGACTATAAAGAAAGCTGAGCACCAAAGAATTGATGCTTTTGAACTGCAGTGTTGAAGAAGACTCTTGAGAGTCCCTTGGACTGCAAGGAGATCCAACCAATCCATCCTAAAGGAAATCAGTCCTGAATATTCATTGGAAGGACTGATGCTGAAGCTGAAACTCCAATACTTTGGCCACCTGATGTGAAGAACTGACTCACTGGAAAAGATCCTGATGCTGGGAAAGATTGAAGGCAGGAGGAGAAGGGGATGACAGAGGATGAGATGGTTGGATGCCATCACCAACTTGATGGAGATGAGTTTGCACAAGCTCTGGGAGTTGGTGATGGACAGCGAGGCCTGGTGTGCTGCAGTCCATGGGGTTGCAAAGAGTCGGACACAACTGTGTGACTCAACTGAAGTGAACTGAAGGGCATAGAGATGTTCTCCTGTGTTTACTCTGAAACCTCATTATTTTACCTTTCATATTCAGGTCTGTAATTATCTGGAATTGATTATTTTGTTCTTTTACTGGGTAAAGTGAAGTCAAAGTTCTTTGCCCATGCTCCTGCCTCCACCACTCCTGATAGATACCCAATCAATTTAGGAGCATTTTTTAAAGAGGACATCCTTTTACCAGCGCATCATTGTGTTACCTCTGTCATAAGTCTCTTGACTATGAAAAAGTTCTGATTTGTTTCTGGATTGTCTATTCTCTTTCATTGGTCTATTTTTGTCAACTAGGCAATTTTATCACAATGTTTACGCTCTCTGTATACTTATTGATTTTTTTTGGTCTGTTAATACTATCAGTTTTCATAGAGGTCTGTTAAAATCTGAGTATAATTTTTGACTTGTCATTTCTTATGCAATTCTTTTAATTTTTATCTTGCATATTTTGTATCTTTGCTATTAGGCTCATACATTTTTTAAAAAATTAAATCATTAACACTATTTTTTACTTGTTTTATTGCATAGGCTGAGATATCTTGTAAAATACTTAAGAGAAGTGATTGATATCTGTCTCTTATACACATCTAATACTATCAGTTTTCATAGAGGTCTGTTAAAATCTGAGTATAATTTTTGACTTGTCATTTCTTATGCAATTCTTTTAATTTTTATCTTGCATATTTTGTATCTTTGCTATTAGGCTCATACATTTTTTAAAAAATTAAATCATTAACACTATTTTTTACTTGTTTTATTGCATAGGCTGAGATATCTTGTAAAATACTTAAGAGAAGTGATTGATATAGGCATCTTTGTTCTCCTAATTTTGACCTAATTGTTATTATTTCACTGTTAAATATGATACCTAATATAGATTTTTATAGGTAACCATTATTAGAGCAAAAAGCCTTTTTTAAATTCCTACTTTGCTAAAAGTTTTATCATGAGTGAGTACTGAATTTTTAAACTTGTCAAATGTCTTTTCTGAATTTATACAACTAATTTTATACTTTCCTCTGTTATTCTGTCTGATGACTAATAGTAAATAATTTTAAAACTTTATGCCAATCTCCTTACTGGATAAGTTCTACTTTGTTATGACACATCATCCTATCATATTTTGGTAACAATAGAAAAATCTTACCATATTTTGGTAATATTTGCTAACATAATTGCTAATTATGATAGCAATTAAAATGATCTGTAAATTATTCTTATTGTTCTTTGCTCTGGAAACTTTCCTGTACAATTAGTGTTATAGCTATCTGAAATGTTTGGGAAATCATCATAAAGCTATATGAACTGAGATTTTATGAATTTAATATAGTAAAATTATATGATTTTTTAAATTTCTTGTTGCAGGTTTCATATATTTTATTTTTCTAAGAGGTTGTCCATTTTATATAGTTTCAACTTTACTGTCAAAACATCACTCATCATATACTTCTGTTTTCAATATCTGTAGGATCTTTATTCATGCTTTTTACTGCTGCTAGTAAAGCTAATCTGTGCCTTCTCTCTATTCCGCTTGTGATGAATTAGAATCTTACCATGAGTATATCAATATTACATACTTAAAAAGATAAAAAATTTTTTAGTCAATTTTTAATTATACATGTATTTTCTATTTCACAATTTTTTCCTTATTTTTTTTTCTCCCTTCTAGTTTTGTTGAATTTAGTTTGCCCTCCATCTTTAACATGCTATGTGAATACCTAAATATAATACATACTTATTAACATGTTTTTAATATATTAATTTTACAGTATAATTTTTACTTAAGCACAGATTTAGTCACCTTTAAGTGTGATATGTCATGTATCTGTTGTTAATTATTTTTCTCACATCCATTAATACTTTTGTCCTATTTTTTAGCTATATTTTTTTGTTTCCAAATAATAATTGAATGTACAAATATTTGAACTGCATATGAAACATTTTCCAAAATTAGGTGCATATATATTCTTCATATGGGCTTCCCAAGTGGCTCATTTGGTAAAGATTCCACCTGCCAATGCGGGAGGCACAAGAGATGAGGGTTTGATCCCTGAGTTGGGAAGATCCCTTGGAGAAGGAAATGGCAACCCATTCCATTATTCTTGCCCGGGGAAGACAGAGGAGCCTGGCATGCTTCCATGAGGTTACGAAGAGTCAGACACAACAGATCAATTGAATGCACACACACACACACACACACACACACATCTTCTACAAGTGCTTGAAATTGTGTGCTCTGTCATTGTTGGAAACAATGATCTCTTCTTGCCAACTAGGCAATTTTATCACAATGTTTACACTCTGTATACTTTTTTTTTTTTTGGTCTATTAATACTATCAGTTATTCAGAGAGGTCTGGTAAGAAACGAATCGCTAGTCTAGGTTCGATACAGGATACAGGATGCTCGGGGCTGGTGCACTGGGATGACCCAGAGAGATGATATGGGGAGGGTGGTGGGAGGGGGGTTCAGGGTTGGGAACTCATGTACACCTGTGGTGGATTCATGTCAATGTATGGCAAAACCAATGCAGTATTGTAAAGTAAAAAAATTTTTTTTAAAAATCTGAGTATATTTTTTGACTTGTCATTTCTCATGCAATTCTTTTAATTTTTATCTTGTATATTTTGTATCTTTGCTGTTAGGCTCATGCAAATATAACACTGTTGTATCTTTCTAGTACACTGATGTTTATATCATTATAAAGTTCTGCTAATCGTCTCTTGTTGTTCTTCTTGTCATTGTGCCTGTTTTTTCTATCACTGCTGTGCCAGTTTTACTTTTGCCTGATAGATCTTTTCCCAGTCTTTTTCTTCTAACCTTTCTGTCACTGTCTTTAAAGGGCCTTTGTCAGAAAATAAAAGTGTTTATTTTTTTTTAATCCAGTCTTTTAATTGGAGCTTTGTGTCCACTTATACTAAATGTATTGTCTGACCTATTTTGCTTCATATTTAGCTTTTATTGTTTCTATTTGTCCCACTTGTTTTATGTTTTTCTCTCCTTGTGAATTATTTTATCATTTATCAATTTTCTTTTAATTAGATTTTTTTGTAATTAGCTTTAAGACATACATTCTTTACAATAATTTCAATGACTGCAATATGGAACTTTGACTCATAATAGTCAGAAATAAATGATTTCTTTACCTCTTACCTGAAAATACATTTACTCTATTTATTCCCCTCCCTCTTATCATGTCATTTTGCCATTAGTTTAATTCCTCATCTATTTTATGCAACCAAATACATTAATATTTTTGTTTTATATAATCAATGCCTGTTCATATAATTAGTTTTCCCAGAGCTTTAATTTCTTCATGTATTTCTTGCTTCCAACTGTGATTGATTACATTTCTTTTCTTTTCTTTTTTTTTTAACTTTATTTTACTTTACAGTACTGTTTGGTTTTGGCATACATTGACATGAATCCACCACAAGTGTACATGAGCTCCCAAATATGAAGCCCCCTCCCACCTCCCACCCCACATCATCTAAGAAATTCCATGTGTGGATTTGCTGGCACTAGTTTTTTTTTTCAGTTTTTGTTTGAAGATAAATACTTTTTAGTAATCTTAATTTTTAAAGGATATTTCCATTTTTTATAGAATTCTAGTTGGGTAGCTGTTTTCTTTTATTCCTTTAAAGGTGCCATTCCATTGTCCATTCATTTCTTCATTTCTGTCTAAAAGCTAGTTCTCAGTTCCAATGTCCTTCTAAGTCTCTGCTTCCGTGACCTTTTCCTTTGTCTACTGTTTCTGAGTTTCACTGATATATGCTTGGATTTCCCCTTACTTAACTTATTTTGGATACATAGTACTTTTTATTCATGTAACTGGAGTTTCTGTAAGTTGGAATTTTCAACCACTATCTCTCTTTTTTTTTTTTTTTTTTTAGAGCTTCCATTTTACTTTATTTTACTTTACAGTACTCTATTGGTTTTGGCATACACTGACATGAATCTGCCATGGGTGTACATGAACTCCCAAACATGAACCCTCCTCCCACCTCCCACCCCACATCATCCCTCCGGATCATCCCCATACACCAGCCCCAAGCATCCTGCATCCTGCATTGAACATAGACTGGCAATTCATTTCTTACATGATAGTATACATATTTCAATGCTATTCTCCCGAATCATCCCACCCTCACCCTCTCCCTTTCCCTCTCCCTCTCCCTCTCCCTCACTGCTTCTGCCTCCCTCTTCTCTTTCCTTCTATGGCTCAAAGTGCATGTGTTTTATTCGTCTTCACTGTGTCCCATATGTCTCTTGCATTTTCTTCTGTACTTTTCACATATGTTTTTCTCCTTCTTCAGCCCAGATTATTTTTACTCACCTATTATTTTACTCACCATTACTTTAATCACATATGCAATTTTGTCCAACCTGTAGGTAACCCCATGTGCTGGGTCAATCAATTCCCATTTTTGCTTTTTTAACTCAAGAATTTCCATTTGCTTCTTTTCCATTAGATAATAGCTCTCTGATGAAATTCTGCTTGTTATCTATGTTCGAATCTCAAGCTAAAGCACCTGGATCATCTATGTTTTGTTGCTATTGTTGATTTTTTGTTCCTTTATTTTTTATTTGTCATTAATTTTTTAATTGAATGCTGGCTATTGTCCAAGAAACATTTGATGCCATTGAAGAATATTATCTTCTTTCAGACAAAATCAATCTTGACCTTTCTTAGGCAGCCTATGAGGGAGCAGATCACTGAATTCAATCAGGGAGTAAGCTGATTCAAGGATGTTGTCACTTTTGGTGAAGCATTGTGTACCTCTCTTTGTCCACAGCTCTTCAAGCTTGCTCTTAGAGATCTCAACCTAGAGCCTTTGAGTGTTCACAAAATGCTCTCTTTCCCTGCTAATCAAGAAATCCCACTGCTGTCTCCTGTTCACCAACAGACCCCTTATAACTCCATAGATTTTCAAATGACCTTTTAGTCTCTTTCTCTAACCACCTTAAGAATTCAGTAAGTGCTGCAAAGGGCAAAAAAGACTGCATTTGTCTCACTTCTTAGAACCTCCCTTCTCTCCTGGATGTTGGCTTCTCAAATCCTGCCTGTACTGGGATGTTTTTACTCCAGCTCTGTCAGATTGCCAGGGCCCTACTCACTTATCTGGTTCCTGGCAGCTAACCACTGTCTGTCTGATTTTTCAGCTTCTCACATAGCACTAAGATTTAGCATATTCTTTACAGGATAAAGTATGGCAGACAGTTGGGCTCTACTCTCTATGGTTTCTATTTCTCCAGGATCTTGGCCTCTTGGTGTCATTACTTCAATAGTTACAGTCTAATGAGGTCAAGCATATCTTAAAGTTTATTTTACCAGGCTTTTCTTATTGTTTTAAGTAGAAAATTTGATCTACTATAGACTATTCAATCAAATTCCACTTCTATGCTCTTAAGGAAAATTTTATTATTTTTTGTAGCTACTTAAACTGTCTTTAGCCAGTGAGTGAAAGTAAAAGTTGCTCAGTTCAGTTCAGTCGCTCAGTCATGTCC
>SJYX01005080.1:215473-240100 GCA_006410675.1 Oreotragus oreotragus
GTTTCCCCATCTATTTGCCATGAAGTGATGGGACCAGATGCCATGATCTTAGTTTTCTGAATATTGAGTTTTAAGCCAACTTTTTCACTCTCCTCTTTCACTCTCATCAAGAGGCTCTTTAGTTCTTCACTTTCTGCCATAAGTATGGTGCCATCTGCATATCTGAGGTTATTGTTATTTCTCCTGGCAATCTTGATTCCACCTTGTACTTCCTCCAGCCTGGCATTTCTCATGATGTACTCTGCATATAAGTTAAATAAGTTGAGTGACAATATACAGCCTTGATGTACTTCTTTCCCGATTTGGAACCAGTCTGTTGTTCCATGTCCAGTTCTAACTGTTGTTTCTTGATCTGCATACAGATTTCTCAGGAGGCAGGTCAGGTGGTCTGGTATTCCCACCCCTAAGAATTTTCCACAGTTTGTTGTGATGCAGAGTCCTACAACTCTTGAATCAACCATGTTGGCAGATGGAAATGTGTGTGTGTGTGCATGCATGAGTGTGACACACTATTGGATCAGTTTGCTTCTACTACTATTGTTCTGGCTTCTCAAAAAATCTTTCCATCCAGTCCAGCTCACTGAGAATACTCATATTCAGCAATTGTCTTTAATAGGAAAGGAAGTACAAGGAAACCTGGAAAATGCTCAGGTACAGGTATAGCAGCCATTGGAACCTGTGCCACAACATGCCCACAGATGAAAGGCATGCACCGCTGACATCACAAAGCCAGGGGAGAGACAACTGGGGCTGATGCATGTGTAAATATCATCTAGTGTTTGCTGGCTTTAAATTGAGCAGCCTTGCAGAGGAGATTATATTGTTTTTGAAAGACTATAAATATATTTGGCTACTGCTTTTAATAGAATACACTTACTTTTTTTTCCCATTGGTAATAGAAATTTAAGCATTGACAATAATTATTCTCCCAAGTACAAAAGGAAGAAGGTGCAAAGAGCTGCAAGTAAAAACAAAATTATTTAATTTACATATGTGGAGAGAGGCAGGTCTCCAAAATTTGCCACAGAATTAGAGATAAATCTGATTATATAAATTCCCACCCCAGACCAGCTCAATAAGCCACAAAGAGAGATGTAGACTCTAGGTTCTGAAGAATGTTACAGTTAATTTTCTCACTTATTTGATCCTTTTTAAGCCAGTTAAGAGAAGAAGGTGTTATGACAAAGCAAAGACCAATAAACCTGCATACAGAAACAATTTGTAGTGTAGGATGAGGTAGTTATCAGCATGTTTATATATATAAAACAAGAAATAGGACCATAGAAAGCCATGGATTTAACAAAAGCTGAAATGGGAACTCACTCCAGTATTCTTGCTTGGAAAATCCCATGGACAGAGGAGCCTGGCAGGTTACATGGGGTTGCAAAGAGTTAGACATGACTGAGCGATTTCACTTTCACTTTTCACATTGTAAAATACACAGACACAAAATATCAGGAATCATACCATAAATCAATTGGAAAGCCATGTATTATCAATATGCAGCATCCATACTCAGAATACAAGTGAAATATATGTATTATTGCAACAAAAAGCTCCTTTTCCAGAAACATCTTACATTAGTTCTGCTAGGTCAGCATCTACTCCCAAGTGTGCAAAACCATAGATCTGAAAGGTGGATGAACATGTCTAGGACAAATATAAAAAGAAACATCAGCCAAATGCAGATGCTGACACAGCACTGAAGTAGCCTAACAATGGGAACATTTTGAAGAGAAGCCCCACTGATTTGTCTAGGCCAGTGATTCTGAACTCTGGATGATTTTTTCCCCCTCAGTGGACATCTGACAATGTCTGGAAACATTTTTGGTTGTCACAGCTTTGGGACATTACTGAAGTTCAGTGAGTAGAAGCTAGAGATACTGATGAACGTTCTACAGAGCACAAAACAGTTCACAACAAAGAATTATCCTTCTCAAAATAGGATTAGTGCTGAAGTTGAGAAAGCCCGGTCTTGCCCAAAAGCAAGGTTATTACAATAGGAAAAGAATGCTCCTAAANATTTTTTCCCCCTCAATGGACATCTGACAATGTCTGGAAACATTTTTGGTTGTCACAGCTTTGGGACATTACTGAAGTTCAGTGAGTAGAAGCTAGAGATACTGATGAACGTTCTACAGAGCACAAAACAGTTCACAACAAAGAATTATCTTTCTCAAAATAGGATTAGTGCTAAAGTTGAGAAAGCCTGGTCTTGCCCAAAAGCAAGGTTATCACAATAGGAAAAGAATGCTCCTAAACATTGCTATTGTGTTTGTCTACTCTACCAGAACGAAAGCTTCTTACAGGCAGGGAATTTGTCTACGTTGTTCATTGCTTAGAACATTGCACACAGTACGCACTAATAAATATATGATGAATGAATGAGAAAGTAAGAAAACACAGCAGGAGACAACTTGGCAGTTATCTGGTTAGACTGAAATGTTATCTTAAAAAGCCTAGCTTTGTCTGATCATCCCAAGGAACTTGTAAAAGGATCTAGTGCTCAAAGAATAGAATAGATAGTTATTATCCCTAATTTATGTAATCTTATTCAGTAACAGAAAGGAAGAAGATATTCGTCCAAAATGTTTGTCAAAACACTCCACTGCAAACTTCTCTCTCAGGAAAAAAAAAAAAAAGTGTTACAAAGGAATATTTTAATATCACCTTGACCTTCGCAACCAAAAGCTAGCTAATGACTAGGATAGCATTTACAAGCAAATAATTCTTAAAGTTTGCATATTTTTAGCTGAAAGAAGAGACTGCATCTTTTGGAACTGCATCCAAAAACTTCATCTTTAGGAACTGTTTCTTTGCTTTTCTCTATTCAGCTTTCAAATTGTGTAAGCAAATGATTTTTTAATCAGTCTACCTGTATTTAAGAAAAATCACTCCACAGAAAAATAAAAATAAAGTAACAACTTATAAAAAAATCACCAATTTATAAATCTATTTACCTGTTTAAATGAGGTAAATTTGTTGCTTCATATTTCTATTTTATTTGATTAATTTCCTAGCATCGATCCCTTTTATCTGATTTGTTATTTTTATTCAGTCGGTAAGTTGTGCTTGACTCTTTGCAGCTCCATGGATTGCAGCACACCAGGCTTCCCTGCCCTTCACTATCTGCTGGAGTTTGTTCACATTCATGTCCACTGAGTCAGTGATGCTATCCAACCATCTCATCCTCTGCTGCCCCTTTTTCCTTTGGCCTTCAATCTTTCCCAGCTTCAGGAACTTTTCTAATGAGTCAATTGGCTCTTCATTTAATAAATATTGGCCTTTCTTTTGATATTTTTCTGTTTTTGAGTTATCTAAAATATAGAGGAAGTACTTTTCCTCTCCTCAATGAATACAATGACTGAACTGAATATACTTTTGACTATGATTTTTCAGAGAACATTAAATTATTATCCTTTTTATGATGGAAGTCAGAGAGTGATTCCTAAAGAAATCATCTGGTCATATCACTTCCAATAGACTAAGTCTGGTTTAATTTCAGATAGCTAAAAATTGGCATTACTTACCTTGTTTATAGTTTCTTTTGCTGTGCAAAGGCTTTTAAGTCTAATTAGGTTCCATTCGCTTTTGTTTTTATTTCCACAACTTTTAGGAGATGAATCATAGAAGATCTTGCTGTGATTTATGTCATAGAGTGTTCTGTTTCTGTTTTCATCTAAGAGTTTTATGGTTTCTGGTCTTGCATTTAGGTCTTTAATCCATTTTGAGTTCATCTTTGTGTATGGTTTTAGGAAGTATTTTAATTTCACTCTTTTATACGTGACTATCCAATTTCCCCAACACCACTTGTTGAAAAGACTATCTTTTCTTTGTATCAAAATGTCTACAAATAAAAAATGCTGGAGAGGGTGTGGAGAAAAAAGGAACCAGCTTATACACCGTTGGTGGGAATGAAAATTGACACAGCCACTATGAAGAACAGTATGGAGATTCCTTAAAAGAAGAAGAAGAAGAAGAAGGAAAAAAAAAAAGAAAAACAACTAGGAATAAAGCTACCATATGATCCAGCAATCCCATTACTGGGTGTATACTCTGAGGAAACCATAACTGAAAAAAGACACATGTATTCAAATGTTCATTGCAGGACTATTTAGAATAGCTTGGACATTGAAGCAACCTAAATGCCCATCAACAGATGAATGGATAAAGAAGCTGTGGTGCATATAAACAATGGAATATTACTTAGCTGTTAAAAGCAACACACTTGAGTTCATTATAAAGTGGTGGATGAATCTATGATACAAAGTGAAGTTAAGTCAGAAAGAGAAAAACAAATATCATATATTAATCCTTATATATTAAATCTAGAAAGATGGTACTGATGAACGTATTTGCAGGGCAGCAGTGGAGACACAGACATAGAGAACAGGCTTATGGACACAGCAGGGGAGGGAGAAGGTAGGATGAATTCAGAGATTAGCAGGGAAACATATACATTGCCATATGTAAAATAGATAGCCATTGTGAATTTGCTGTATGACTCAGGGAGCTCAAATCAGTGCTCTGACAACCTAGATGAGTCAGATGGGGTGGAAGATGAGAGAGAGGTTCAAGAGAGAGAAGACATATGTATCCGTATGGCTGATTCATGTTGATGTATGGCAGAAAACAACACAATATGGTAAAACAATTATCCTTCAATTAAAAATAAATACATTTTTAAAATAGGCATTATTTAAAGTTAATGGCTTAATTTAAATACTAATCATACTCTCCTATTAAATATATTTTAAAAATGGTTCCTCAGTCCATCTTTATATTACCCATCCATTTTATAAAATTTTTAAGAAAATTATTAGATTTTGAACAGAAGCACAGTTATCTCTCTGAAGTCCAGAACCCAGACCTGCACAAGTGACATTCATGGTAGGAAAAGGTTAACCGAGCCCTGCGGTGCCTGAACCTGTTTCAGTATAAGGGCTGACTTGGAGCTATCCACTCTTCTTTTCCTAATTATGATTTATAATCATGAATGCTTAGGTTTTTTTAATATTTAAATGATTTCATGTATTCCACTGGTTGTTTTAATACAGTTTTCTCTTTCTTAAGTATTCCACATTGATTGTAGCCCTTAATTGCTTGGGATAGTTGTTGAAAGATTGTGTGTGTATGTCTTTGTTTTTCAATAAGGACTCAAGAGTGTTTTATTCCCTAAATGATACTGTATTTCAGAATGTCTGTCTGTAGCCTTTACACATGTATGTCATGCTGTATGGGTCTATCCTCCACTATTACACTTTCTTTTGTTTCAGGATAGTGTAGGTATTGTGCTTCATTATCTTTTGGAATTAAATGTGTGGAGAAATCTGAGACCAGCTTGATTTTTCTTCTTCATAGAAAAAAAATGTTATCTTCTAAAAGTTCACTTTCTTCTCTTAAATTTTGGTAGCAAGTAGTCTATATCTCTGCATTAATAGTTCTGTATTTACTATATAACAAGAACACAACTTTTACTTCTGATGAGCGTATTCCATTCAATAATATTTCTTATATTATATCTCAGTGTTTTTCACTGTTCCACTTGTTTGGTTTTCTAATTCTGGGATATTTATAGCAGATTATTACTGTTCCATACATATATTATCTATGTATGTTTTTTTCTGTCCTTTTCCCCTGTGCTTACCTCAGTTAGAACAAGCTGCTTTTCTTCTGTATTATTAATTAATTTTTAAATTAGCTATATCTGGTTTGTTCTTTGACCTTTTAAATGTATCAGTTAACTTTCTAATGTTGCTGGGGTTTTTTGTTTGTTTTTCCTTTTATTTTTTAAAAAATTATTTATTTTTAATTGAAGGATAATTGCTTTACAGAATTTCATTGTTTTTTTGTCAAACCTCAACATGAATCAGCCATAAGTATACATATATCCTCTCCCTTTTGAACCTCCCTCCCATCTTCCTCCCCATCCCACTACTATAGGTTGATATAGAGCCCCTGTTTGAGTTTCCTGAGACATATAGCAAAATCCCATTGACTATCTATTTTACCTATGGTAATGTAAGTTTCCTACTCTCACCATACATCTCACCTCTCTTCTCTCCCCATGTTCATAAGTCTGTTCTCTATGTCTGTTTCTCCACTGCTGTCCTAAAAAATAAATTTGTCAGTATTATTTTGTTTAGACTCCATATATATGCATTAGTATATGATATTTATCTTTCAATTTATGACTTACTTCTCTTTGTTTAATAGGTTCTAGGTTTATCCACCTCAATATAACTGACTCAGAAGTGTTCCTTTTTATGACTGAATAACATTCCATAGTGTATATTTACCATAACTTCTTTATCCGTTCAACCGTTGATGGACATCTAGGTTGCTTCCATATTTTAGCTATTGTAAGCAGTGCTGCAGTGAAAAATGGGCTTATGTGTCTTTTTCAATTTTGGGTTCCTTAGGGTATATACCTAGAAGTGGGATTGCTGGGCCATATGGTGGTTTTGTTCCTAGTTTTTTAAGGAATCTCCATTCTGTCTTCCATAGTGGCTGTATCAATTTACATTCCCACCAACCGTGTAAGAGAGCGTTCCCTTTTCTCCACACCCTCTCCAGCATTTATTGTTTTTAGGCTTTTGATGATGGCCATTCTGACTGATGCGAGGTGATATCTCATTGTAGTTTTTATTTGCATTTCTCTAATAATGAGTGATGTTGTGCATCTTTTCATGTGTTTGTGAGCCATCTGTATGTCTTCTTTGGAGAAAAGTTTATTTAGGTCTTTTCCCCACTTTTTGATTGGGTTGTTTGTTTTTCTGGCACTGAGTTATATGAGCTGCTTATACAACTTCATTATGAAAACCAAAAGTTTACATAAAGGGAGATGAAAATGAATTTTAAAGTGTTAATGAGCTATTATTTATTTAGAATAAAATATAAACAGTAATCTCAAACCTATTTAAGTACTTCTGTTAATATCAATAGCAATAAAAAGTTGCTTCTAAGAAAAAAGTAATGCTTTTATAAATGAAAAATACATACTGAAATATCAGTTGTAAGGAAATTAATTCCACGTTTTAAATAGTACAGGACACCTAGAGATATGTTATAAAAAACAAGATAATTGAGATGATGGTATGACTAAGATCAGGCTTCCCTGGTAGCCCAGAGTGTAAAGAATCCACCTGCAATGTAGGAGACTCTGGTTCAATCAATGGGTGGGGAAGATTCCCTGGAGAATGGGTAGGCCACTGACTCCAGTATTTTTGTCTGGAGAATTCCATGGAGAGGAGCCTGGTGAGCTACAGTCCATGGGGTCACAAAAAGTTGGACACGACCAAGTGACTTTCACTACTCGTGACTAAAATCTTGGCATCTGGTCCAATCATTCATTGAAATAGAAAGGGAAATGGTAGTGACAGCTTTTATTTTCTTAGGCTCCAAAATTACTGCTGATTGTGACTGCAGCCATGAAACTAAAAATGCTTGCTCCTTCGAAGGAAAATTATGACAAAGCTAGACAGCATATTAAAAAGCAGAGACATTACTTTGGCACCAAAGGTCCATATAATCAAAGCTATGGTTTTTCCAGAAGTCATGTATGGATATGAGAGTTGGACCATAAAGAAGGCTGAGTGCCAAAGAATGGATCCTTTGAATTGTGGTCCTGGAGAAGATTTTTGAGAGTCCCTTGAACTTCAAGGAGATCAAACCAGTCAATCCTAAAGGAAATCAACCCTGAATATTCATAGGAAGGGCTGATGCTGAAGCTGAAGCTACAGTACTTTGGCCACCTGATGCAAAGAGCTGATTCACTGGAAAAGATCCTGATGCTGGGAAAGATTGAGGGCAGGAAGAGGTGGGGGAAACAGCAGATGAGATAGTTTGATAGCATCACTGATTCAATGGACATGAATTTGAACAACTCCAGGAGACAGTGGATGGAGGACAGGGATGCCTGGTGTGCTGCAGTCCATGGAGTCGAGAAGAGTCAGAGATGACTTAACAACTGAACAACACCAACAATGACTATGTCATTAACTTTTAATTCTTTTATATAATTCCTGGTCTTCTATTAATATTCTGGTTTTTTCCCCTGGACATAACTTTGAATTTGTATTTTCCAATAATTTTAATTATGTATGCTTATGAACATTACCAAATCATTTTAAAAACATCTTCCCACATGGCTCAGTGGTAAAGAATCCACCTACCAATGCAGGAGGCGTGGGTTCAATTTCTGGGTTGGGAAAATCCCCTCGAGTAGGAAATGGCAACCCACTCCAGTATTCTTGCCTGGAGAATTCCAAGGATAGCAGAAACTGGTGGGCTACAGCCTGTGGGGTCACAAACAGTTGGACATGACTGAACACACATGTGTAAACATCCATACACCTTTATTAATTTTTTATACAACTAATTATCAAAGAAAGAATGATGTATATTTGGTGCCCCAATATGAAACGGTTTTTAAGACACAGTGTTAACTGAGAAAACATTTAAAAGTCAACCAATAAGTACTTACAATATAACCCTATTTAAAAGGGAAATTTGCACATCACCAATATTGAGCTCTCTGTGTGTTGCTCACATATCCTGAGCCTACAGAAAGCAAGGGAAGGGGATAAAAAACAAAGTTCTCAAACCACAGCCTATAGATGGAAGGGAGAGGAAATCAGATTGCAAGCTGTGAATGAGGTAAATAAAAGTCCATTCACTATCTACAGAGCACATAGATGATCTTGACAGATCATTCTACTTGGAACATGAGGAAAATAAAAAGAAAAGCATGGCAAATATGTGAACACACCACCATAGAAACTGGAGGAGGGGAAGAAACCTAAAATACAAACAAAATAGATAAAATATCTATCTGGAAAAAAGTTTAAGAAAAAAAAAAAATTCCGAAGAGAGCACCTTATTAGAGAAGAATTGAATAAGTATATTAACTCAAGATAAAGGAGCTCATGCATAAAATAGCAGATACAGATGGAAATTAATGAAAATTTCAAGTAAAACAGAAAAAACTGAGCATCAAAACAGTGACATTAAGGCCATAAATGATAAGCCTACAGCAAACATTATTCTCATTGGTGAAAAAATGAAGGCATTCCCTGTAATATCAGGAACAAGACAAGAGTGTCCACTTTCACCACTATCATTCAACATAGTCTGGAAGTCTTAGCTACAGCAATCAGAGAAGAAAAAGAAATAAAAGGAATTCAGATCAGGAAAGAAGTAAAGCTCTCACTGTTTGCAGATGGCATGATATTGTACATAGAAAACTAGCAGTGAACATTTGGGTACACATGCCCCAAGAGGTGTAGGGGAAGTGAGGAAGGAAAGAGAGGAAATTACTGGTTGATTATAGATTAAAGTTTAGCTGGTTGGTTGTGATTTGTTGTCTCAGCATTTTGGCTTCCTAACCATGAGGCCTTTACAGGCTTAGGTCTGGGTTTGTTTACATATGCCACCATGCCATTACAGTCACCTCAAACTAATGAGCTCCTTTGTTAATTAATTTAACAGTGGGTAATTCAAAGATGTCTCTGACTTGATTTCCTTTTTTCCAATTGTATTGTGGGTAACGTGGGTTCCACCTTTTCTTTCACCTGTGCTAACCTGCATGNTTCCCTTTTCTCCACACCCTCTCCAGCATTTATTGTTTTTAGGCTTTTGATGATGGCCATTCTGACTGATGCGAGGTGATATCTCATTGTAGTTTTTATTTGCATTTCTCTAATAATGAGTGATGTTGTGCATCTTTTCATGTGTTTGTGAGCCATCTGTATGTCTTCTTTGGAGAAAAGTTTATTTAGGTCTTTTCCCCACTTTTTGATTGGGTTGTTTGTTTTTCTGGCACTGAGTTATATGAGCTGCTTATACAACTTCATTATGAAAACCAAAAGTTTACATAAAGGGAGATGAAAATGAATTTTAAAGTGTTAATGAGCTATTATTTATTTAGAATAAAATATAAACAGTAATCTCAAACCTATTTAAGTACTTCTGTTAATATCAATAGCAATAAAAAGTTGCTTCTAAGAAAAAAGTAATGCTTTTATAAATGAAAAATACATACTGAAATATCAGTTGTAAGGAAATTAATTCCACGTTTTAAATAGTACAGGACACCTAGAGATATGTTATAAAAAACAAGATAATTGAGATGATGGTATGACTAAGATCAGGCTTCCCTGGTAGCCCAGAGTGTAAAGAATCCACCTGCAATGTAGGAGACTCTGGTTCAATCAATGGGTGGGGAAGATTCCCTGGAGAATGGGTAGGCCACTGACTCCAGTATTTTTGTCTGGAGAATTCCATGGAGAGGAGCCTGGTGAGCTACAGTCCATGGGGTCACAAAAAGTTGGACACGACCAAGTGACTTTCACTACTCGTGACTAAAATCTTGGCATCTGGTCCAATCATTCATTGAAATAGAAAGGGAAATGGTAGTGACAGCTTTTATTTTCTTAGGCTCCAAAATTACTGCTGATTGTGACTGCAGCCATGAAACTAAAAATGCTTGCTCCTTCGAAGGAAAATTATGACAAAGCTAGACAGCATATTAAAAAGCAGAGACATTACTTTGGCACCAAAGGTCCATATAATCAAAGCTATGGTTTTTCCAGAAGTCATGTATGGATATGAGAGTTGGACCATAAAGAAGGCTGAGTGCCAAAGAATGGATCCTTTGAATTGTGGTCCTGGAGAAGATTTTTGAGAGTCCCTTGAACTTCAAGGAGATCAAACCAGTCAATCCTAAAGGAAATCAACCCTGAATATTCATAGGAAGGGCTGATGCTGAAGCTGAAGCTACAGTACTTTGGCCACCTGATGCAAAGAGCTGATTCACTGGAAAAGATCCTGATGCTGGGAAAGATTGAGGGCAGGAAGAGGTGGGGGAAACAGCAGATGAGATAGTTTGATAGCATCACTGATTCAATGGACATGAATTTGAACAACTCCAGGAGACAGTGGATGGAGGACAGGGATGCCTGGTGTGCTGCAGTCCATGGAGTCGAGAAGAGTCAGAGATGACTTAACAACTGAACAACACCAACAATGACTATGTCATTAACTTTTAATTCTTTTATATAATTCCTGGTCTTCTATTAATATTCTGGTTTTTTCCCCTGGACATAACTTTGAATTTGTATTTTCCAATAATTTTAATTATGTATGCTTATGAACATTACCAAATCATTTTAAAAACATCTTCCCACATGGCTCAGTGGTAAAGAATCCACCTACCAATGCAGGAGGCGTGGGTTCAATTTCTGGGTTGGGAAAATCCCCTCGAGTAGGAAATGGCAACCCACTCCAGTATTCTTGCCTGGAGAATTCCAAGGATAGCAGAAACTGGTGGGCTACAGCCTGTGGGGTCACAAACAGTTGGACATGACTGAACACACATGTGTAAACATCCATACACCTTTATTAATTTTTTATACAACTAATTATCAAAGAAAGAATGATGTATATTTGGTGCCCCAATATGAAACGGTTTTTAAGACACAGTGTTAACTGAGAAAACATTTAAAAGTCAACCAATAAGTACTTACAATATAACCCTATTTAAAAGGGAAATTTGCACATCACCAATATTGAGCTCTCTGTGTGTTGCTCACATATCCTGAGCCTACAGAAAGCAAGGGAAGGGGATAAAAAACAAAGTTCTCAAACCACAGCCTATAGATGGAAGGGAGAGGAAATCAGATTGCAAGCTGTGAATGAGGTAAATAAAAGTCCATTCACTATCTACAGAGCACATAGATGATCTTGACAGATCATTCTACTTGGAACATGAGGAAAATAAAAAGAAAAGCATGGCAAATATGTGAACACACCACCATAGAAACTGGAGGAGGGGAAGAAACCTAAAATACAAACAAAATAGATAAAATATCTATCTGGAAAAAAGTTTAAGAAAAAAAAAAAATTCCGAAGAGAGCACCTTATTAGAGAAGAATTGAATAAGTATATTAACTCAAGATAAAGGAGCTCATGCATAAAATAGCAGATACAGATGGAAATTAATGAAAATTTCAAGTAAAACAGAAAAAACTGAGCATCAAAACAGTGACATTAAGGCCATAAATGATAAGCCTACAGCAAACATTATTCTCATTGGTGAAAAAATGAAGGCATTCCCTGTAATATCAGGAACAAGACAAGAGTGTCCACTTTCACCACTAGCATTCAACATAGTCTGGAAGTCTTAGCTATAGCAATCAGAGAAGAAAAAGAAATAAAAGGAATCCAGATCAGAAAAGAAGTAAAGCTCTCACTGTTTGCAGATGGCATGATATTGTACATAGAAAACTAGATACTATCAGAAAATTACTAGAGATAATCAGTGAATTTAGCAAAGTTGCAGGATACTAAATCAATACACAGAAATCACTTACATTTCTATAAACTAACAATAAAAAGAGATAGAAACTAAGGAATCAGTTCCATTCACCATTGCAACAAAAGAATAAAATATCTAAGAATAAACTTACCTAAGGAGACAAAAGAATTGTACACAGAAAATTACAAGACACTGATGAAAGAAATCAAAGATGACATAAGCGGGTGGAAAGATATTCCATGTTCCTGGGGTAGGAAGAATCAATATTGTGAAAATGACTATACTACCTAACACAATCTACAGATTCAATGTGATCCCTATCAAATTACTAATGGCATTTTCCACAGAACTAGAACAAAAAGTTTCAAAATTCATATGGAAACACAAAAGACCCTGAATAGCCATAGCAGTCTTGAGAAAGAAGAATGGAGCTGGAAGAATCAACCTTCCTGACTTCACATTATACTACAAAGCTACAGTCATCAAAACAGTATGATACTGGCACAAAAACAGAAATATAGACTAATGTAGCAAGATAGAAAGCCAAAAATTAAACCCACGCACCTATCAGTTCTGTTCAGTTCAGTCACTCAGTCATGTGCAACTCTTTGCGACCCCATGGACTGCAGCACACCAGGGCTCCTTGTCCATCACCAGCTCCTGGAGTTGACTTAAACTCATGTCCATTGAATCAGTGTTGCCATCCAACCACCTCATCCTCTGTCATCCTCTTCTCCCACCTTTAATCTTTCCCAGCATCCGNAACTCTTTGAGACCCCATGGACTGCAGCACACCAGGGCTCCTTGTCCATCACCAGCTCCTGGAGTTGACTTAAACTCATGTCCATTGAATCAGTGTTGCCATCCAACCACCTCATCCTCTGTCATCCTCTTCTCCCACCTTTAATCTTTCCCAGCATCCGGGTGTTTTCAAATGAGTCAGTTCTTTGCATCAGGTGGCCAAAGTATTGGAGTTTCAGTTTCAGCATCAGTCCTTCCAATGAACATTCAGGACTGATTTCCTTTAGGATAGACTGATTGGATCTTCTTGCAGTCCAAGGGACTCCCAAGAGTCTTCTCCAATGTCACAGTTCAAAAACATCAATTCTTTGGTGCTCAAGTCCAACTATAGTCCAACTATATAGTCCAACTATCACATTCATACATGACTACTGGAAAAACCATAGCTTTGACTACATGGACCTTTGTCCACAAAGTAATGTCTCTGCTTTTTAATATGCTGTCATAACTATGACAGCATAACTGTCATAACAGCTGTCATAACTATGACAGGTTGGTCATAACTTTTCTTCCAAGGAGCAAGCATCTTTTATTTTCATGACTGCAGTCACCATCTGTAGTGATTTTGGAGCCCTCAAAAATAAAGTCTGTTACTGTTTCTGGATCTATTTACCATGGGACCAGATTCCATGATCTTAGTTTTCTGAATATTGAGTTTTAAGCCATGTTTTTCACTCTTCTCTTTCACTGTCATCAAGAGGCTACTTGGTTCCTCTTCACTTTCTGCTATAAGGGTGGTGCCATCTGTATATCTGAGGTTAATGGTATTTTTTCCTGGCAATCTTGATTCCACCTTGTGCTTCATCCATCCCAGTATTTCTCATGATATACTCTGCATATAAGTTAAATAAGCAGGATGATAATATACAGCCTTGACGTATTCCTTTTCCTATTTGGAACCATGCACTTATGGGTACCTTATTTTGACAAAGGAGGCAAGAATATACAATGGGGCAAAGACAGCCTCTTCAATAAATGGTGCTGGAAAAACTGGACAGCTACATGTAAAAGAATGAAATTAGAACACTTCTTAACACCATACATAAAGATAAACTCAAAATTGATTAAAGACCTAAGTGTAAGACCAGAAACTATAAAATTCTTAGAGGAAAATAAGCAGAACACTCAATGACATAAATCAAAGCAAAATCCTCTATGACCCACCTTCCAGAGTAATGGAAATTTAAAAAGTAAACAAGTGGGGCCTGATTAAACTAAAAAGCTTTTGCACAACAAAGGAAAATATAAGCAAGGTGAAAAAGCAACCTTCAGAATGGGAGAAAATAATGGCAAATGAAACAACTGACTTACATACATATGAGGACATACAGGTATCCTGTCAGCCTTTCCTCTCCAGGTTTTACTTATTGAAAATCTGCTTATTTGCCTTCAAATGCCTTAATAGTACTTCCTAGGTGGCATTAGTGGTAAAGAACTCATCTACCAATGCAGAGACATAAGAGACATGGCATGGATCCCTGGGAAGATCCCCTAAAGGAGGAAATGACAACCCACTCCAGTATTCTTGCCTGGAGAAGCCCATGGACAGAGGAGCCTGGTGGGCTACCGTCCTTGGACGTGCAGAGTCAGACACAACTGAAGGGACTTAGCACACATGCACGCATGCCTTTATAGTGAGGACAGTCACAGATTGCCTAATCATGAGGGTGAAATTAAGGCAAATGACATCTGTAATATCTTACCGATAATAAAACAACAAACTACCATATCTTTAATCACATACTGAAACACTGCAATTGTAAAGAGGATTTGACTGTAAGTTGGAGTCATGTACAGCCGCATAGATGGATCCCCTCTTGTTAATGGTCCTCACAGAATTTTCTTATAGATTCTTCCTTGACATAAATTTCCAGCTTCTAAGCCCTAATTATCTCTAACTCTTCCTATTCACTGGAAACAAATCTGTCTCTTATTTCTTACAAACTTGGTAAAATCTTTGGCCAACAGTTATAGCAACTGATGGTGTAAAGAGGTAAACTGAGGCATTTTAAGACATTTAAGAGTTTATGTGAGCAAAACTCTATTCTAATTGGGTGGCTCCAACCTGAAAGTGGTTCAAAGTGCTGCCCACCCTGCCCACCGCCCCAAGAGGTGTAGGGGAAGTGAGGAAGGAAAGAGAGGAAATTACTGGTTGATTATAGATTAAAGTTTAGCTGGTTGGTTGTGATTTGTTGTCTCAGCATTTTGGCTTCCTAACCATGAGGCCTTTACAGGCTTAGGTATTGGTTTGTTTACATATGCCACCATGCCATTAGAGTCACCTCAAACTAATGAGCTCCTTTGTTAATTAATTTAACAGTGGGTAATTCAAAGATGTCTCTGACTTGATTTCCTTTTTTCCAATTGTATTGTGGGTAACGTGGGTTCCACCTTTTCTTTCACCTGTGCTAACCTGCATGTAGTTTATTCTACTTCAAACAATGGATTTCAAGCTTGCTTAAAATTTTACTTGAAAGTGTTCTAATTATTATTTAATTTTCTCAGGAACATTTTTTATCCTTGATACTGTTTTTCTCCTCCCTCATTCTATTTATTATACTGCTGCTACTGCTAAGTTGCTTCACTCATGTCCGACTCTGTGCGACACCATAGACGGCAGCCCACTAGGCTCCTCCGTCCCTGGGATTCTCCAGGCAAGAACACTGGAGTGGGTTGCCATTTCCTTCTCTTATTATACTAGATGCCTCAAAATTCAACAAATATTCTTAAGGTAGTGATCAGGTCTCACAAACGCAGAAAAACATACACCATAAATTTCAAATAAAATTCTAGGAAAAAAAAAAAAAAAGAGCCTATCTGTGCCTCCTATCTATGCAGTCCTTGAACATATTCAAATTCCCCCAAATCTCTCTGTCAAACTTATATACATATCTTATTTAATATCTTTTCTTTCAAACATCACTATGATAAATTTGAAGCAATACTATTTGATATTACAATGGTTATTTTACAAATTTAATTTTCTGTATTGGTTTCTAAAATTTCAAGTATATAATCACTTATATTAGAAATATCATTTATATATATCCATATCCAAATGTGTGTGTATATATATGTGTGTGTGTGTGTGTGTGTGTGTGTGTGTGTGTGTGTGTGTGTGTGATCCAGTTTGGAAGAATACATATATTTATCAATTCATTTTAAAACAAGAAATATACAGGTGACCTACAAATGAGTTATAATTTTAAATATACTCATGTATTACAAATGCCACATAAGTATCTTTCTGTTAAGATTTTAGATAATAAAGTAAAATGAATTGGTTCTAATTGTAAATAGTAACATCACAGATATGTTAAATGGGCCCAGGACAGGAGAAAGAAAGTCAAGATCAGGGTCTATACTTAATTTAGCAACTCTTAGGGGGAAAAAGCCATTTGCAGTGTATCATGGATAGGTGAGTGGTGCAACTTTTAATGGATAATAATCATGGTCAAAATTCTGTGACACTATGGTCAAGAATGTATACAGTTTCATTGGTTCTGTGATGAGGGAATCAGAGATGGTCAGAGCTCAATTAAGTGTCCAAGGAAAGAAGCAGCAGGATTCAGGGAGTATGGAGCTAGTACCATATGACCCAGCAATCCCACTACTGGTCATATACCCTGAGAAAACCAAAATGCAAAAGGGCATGTGTACCCGAATGTTCACTGCAGTACTCTGTACAATAGCCAGGATAGGAATCAAATGTACATTAACAGGTGAATGGATAAATATGTGGTTCCATATATCTGAGGAACATTACTCAGCCATAAAAGGAATGAAATTAAGTAATTTGTAGAGATGTGGATGGACCTAGAATCTGTCACACAGAGTGAAGTAAGTGAGAAAGAGGAAACCAAAAATCACATATTAATACATATATAAGCACAGGCTGCTGCGAGAGCCGGGCCGGCACACTAAGCGCAGACGAGAGGAGCTACCCTGCATCCGAGGTCAGTGGTGGCCAGGAGGAGCTACCCTGTGTCCGAGGTCAGGGGTGGCCGGGAGAAGTCACCTCGCGCTGGAGGCCAGGGTCGGTGACCCTGAGAAGCCACCACAGGCCCAAGCCCGAGGCCAGGGGTGGCAGCTGGGAGGAGCCACCCAAGCCCGAGGCCTCGGCCAGCGGCCGGGAGGAGAAACCCGAGGAGCTGTGGCTGCAGAGGCGCAGGAGGGCCTAGAGGAGCTATCTCACGTTGAAGGTCAGGAACGGCGGCAGTAAGGAGGTACTCCTCATCCAAGGTAAGGAGCAGCAGCTATGTTTTGCTAGAGCAGCAGTGAAGAGACACCCCACGTCCAAGGTAAGAGAAACCCAAGTAAGATGGTAAGTGTTGCAAGAGGGCATCAGAGGGCAAACACACTGAAACCATACTCACAGAAAACTAGTCAGTCTAATCACACTAGGACCACAGCCTTGTCTAACTCAATGAAACCAAGCCATGTCTGCGGGGCAACCCAAGACGGGCGGGTCATGGCGGAGAGGGCTGACAGAATGTGGTCCACTGGAGAAGGGAATGGCAAACCACTTCAGTATTCTTGCCTTGAAAACCCCATGAACAGTATGAAAAGGCAAAATGATAGGATACCAAAAGAGAATCTCCCCAGGTCGTTAGGTGCCCAATATGTTACTGGAGATCAGTGGAGAAATAACTCCAGAAAGAATCAAGGGATGGGGCCAAAGCAAAAACAATACCAAGTTGTGCATGTGACTGGTGATAGAAGCAAGATTTGATGCTGTAAAGAGCAATATTGCATAGGAACCTGGAATGTCAGGTCCATGAATCAAGGCAAATTGGAAGTGGTCAAACAAGAGATGGCAAGGGTGAACGTCGACATTCTAGGAATCAGCGAACTAAAATGGACTGGAATGGGTGAATTTAACTCAGATGACCATTATATCTACTACTGTGGGCAGGAATCCCTCAGAAGAAATGGAGTAGCCATCATGGTCAACAAAAGAGTCCGAAATGCAGTACTTGGATGCAATCTCAAAAACGACAGAATGATCTCTGTTCGTTTCCAAGGCAAACCATTCAATATCACAGTTATCCAAGTCTATGCCCCAACCAGTAATGCTGAAGAAGCTGAAGTTGAACGGTTTTATGAAGACCTACAAGACCTTGTAGAACTAACACCCAAAAAAGATGTCCTTTTCATTATAGGGGACTGGAATGCTAAAGTAGGAAGTCAAGAAACACCTGGAGTAACAGGCAAATTTGGCCTTGGAATGCGGAATGAAGCAGGGCAAAGACTAATAGAGTTTTGCCAAGAAAATGCACTGGTCATAGCAAACACCCTCTTCCAGCAACACAAGAGAAGACTCTACACATGGACATCACCAGATGGTCAACACCGAAATCAGATTGATTATATTCTTTGCAGCCAAAGATGGAGAAGCTCTATACAGTCAACAAAAACAAGACCAGGAGCTGACTGTGGCTCAGATCATGAACTCCTTATTTCCAAATTCAGACTTAAATTGAAGAAAGTAGGGAAAACCGCTAGACCATTCAGGTATGACCTAAATCAAATCCCTTATGATTATACAGTGGAAGTGAGAAATAGATTTAAGGGCCTAGATCTGATAGACAGAGTTCCTGATGAACTATGGAATGAGGTTCGTGACATTGTACAGGAGACAGGGATCAAGACCATCCCCATGGAAAAGAAATGCAAAAAAGCAAAATGGCTGTCTGGAGAAGCCTTACAAATAGCACTGAAAAGAAGAGAGGCGAAAAGCAAAGGAGAAAAGAAAAGATATAAGCATCTGAATGCAGAGTTCCAAAGAATAGCAAGAAGAGATAAGAAAGCCTTCTTCAGCAATCAATGCAAAGAGATAGAGGAAAACAACAGAATGGGAAAGACTAGAGATCTCTTCAAGAGAATTGGAGATACCAAGGGAACATTTCATGCAAAGATGGGCTCGATAAAGGATAGAAATGGTATGGACCTAACAGAAGCAGAAGATATTAAGAAGAGGTGGCAAGAATACACAGAAGAACTGTACAGAAAAGATCTTCACGACCCAGATAATCATGAGGATGTGATCACTAATCTAGAGCCAGACATCTTGGAATGTGAAGTCAAGTGGGCCTTAGAAAGCATCACTAAGAACAAAGCTAGTGGAGGTGATGGAATTCCCGTTGAGCTGTTTCAAATCCTGGAAGATGATGCTGTGAAAGTGCTGCACTCAATATGCCAGCAAATTTGGAAAACTCAGCAGTGGCCACAGGACTGGAAAAGGTCAGTTTTCATTCCAATTCCAAAGAAAGGCAATGCCAAAGAATGCTCAAACTACCGCACAATTGCACTCATCTCACACGCTAGTAAAGTAATGCTCAAAATTCTCCAAGCCAGGCTTCAGCAATATGTGAACCGTGAACTCCCTGATGTTCAAGCTGGTTTTAGAACAGGCAGAGGAACCAGAGATCAAATTGCCAACATCCGCTGGATCATGGAAAAAGCAAGAGAGTTCCAGAAAAACATCTATTTCTGCTTTATTGACTATGCCAAAGCCTTTGACTGTGTGGATCACAATAAACTGTGGAAAATTCTGAAAGAGATGGGAATACCAGACCACCTAACCTGCCTCTTGAGAAATCTGTATGCAGGTCAGGAAGCAACAGTTAGAACTGGACATGGAACAACAGACTGGTTCCAAATAGGAAAAGGAGTACGTCAAGGCTGTATATTGTCTCCCTGCTTATTTAACTTATATGCAGAGTACATCATGAGAAACGCTGGACTGGAAGAAACACAAGCTGGAATCAAGATTGCCGGGAGAAATATCAATAACCTCAGATATGCTGATGACACCACCCTTATGGCAGAAAGTGAGGAGGAGCTAAAAAGCCTCTTGATGAAAGTGAAGGAGGAGAGCGAAAAAGTTGGCTTAAAGCTCAACATTCAGAAAACGAAGATCATGGCATCCGGTCCCATCACTTCATGGGAAATAGATGGGGAAACAGTGGAAACAGTGTCAGACTTTATTTTTTTGGGCTCCAAAATCACTGCAGATGGTGACTGCAGCCATGAAATTAAAAGACGCTTACTCCTTGGAAGAAAAGTTATGACCAACCTGGATAGTATATTCAAAAGCAGAGACATTACTTTGCCGACTAAGGTCCGCCTAGTCAAGGCTATGGTTTTTCCTGTGGTCATGTATGGATGTGAAAGTTGGACTGTGAAGAAAGCTGAGCGCCGAAGAATCGATGCTTTTGAACTGTGGTGTTGGAGAAGACTCTTGAGAGTCCCTTGGACTGCAAGGAGATCCAACCAGTCCATTCTGAAGGAGATCAACCCTGGGATTTCTTTGGAAGGAATGATGCTAAAGCTGAAACTCCAGTACTTTGGCCACCTCATGCGAAGAGTTGACTCATTGGAAAAGACTCTGATGCTGGGAGGGATTGGGGGCAGGAGGAGAAGGGGACGACCGAGGATGAGATGGCTGGATGGCATCACGGACTCGATGGACGTAAGTCTGAGTGAACTCTGAGAGATGGTGATGAACAGGGAGTCCTGGCATGCTGTTATTCATGGGGTCGCAAAGAGTCGGACACAGCTGAGCGACTGAACTAGAACTAGAACTAGAACTATGAAATCTAGGAAAATGGTACAAATAACTCTATTTTAAGGGCAGGAATAGAGATGCAGACCTAGAGAACAGACACGTGGACATGGAGGGCAGAAGAAGAGGGTGAGACGAATTGGGAGATTAGTATTGACACACATAGACCACCATGAGTAAAATAGCTAGCTAATGGGAACCTGCTGTATAGCACAGGGAGCTCAGCTCGGTGCTCTGTGATGACCTAGAGGGGCGAGAGAGGGGTGGGTGGGAGAGGGAGGCTCATGAGGAAGGGAATATGCATATACACAAAGCTGATTCACTTTGTTGTACAGTAAAAACAAACACATCAGATGGTCAGAGCTAGAGGAAATGTTCAAGGAAAGAAGTAATCATACTCCAATAACAAATGAAGTTACTGCAAAATAATGGCTATTTAAAAAATCAGGAACAGGTACCAGCAATTGTGGTAAGGTTGAAGCCTAAGTATATATTTTGTCAGCAAAACCTAAATATATTTTTAGCTTTGATATCAAAATAAAAACAAAGCATGTAGGTTCTAACCCCTGGATAGGAGCTGTCTATATCTGGCTCCCCCAGTTCCTTCAGAAACAAATGTGTTAACTCTTTGAGCACTGGTCTGTTCCCCTGTAGATAGTCTACCCTATCTGCAAATGCATACTCAACTTATCTTGCATTCTAAGGTGTTAGCTATCATGTGTTAACTAACATGTGATAATTCATCATTAATTATATATATTTCAGTTTATTTAACCATGAAGTAGAAAGTTTTGATCAACTTTTCTATCAGAAATAATGTCTTTCATTTAAACACTCAGTTGTCTGGATCTATGCTTCTCTCAAGCTAACAAGAGCTTTCAGTTAGTTAATTGACTTTTGTTGCAGTTCAGATTTTCATTTTCATTAATTTTCAAGAGACTCTTTTCCCTACACAACCAAAGGAATTTCATTTTCATCAGCGTGTCTAATTTTTTAAACCATGTAGTAACAAGAAAATAGACTTTGGAGTTAAATCGTCATTGACCAAATCTCACCTGTGCCATTCAGTTGATGTGTGACTTTGTCCAGTCATTTCATCTGTATAAGACCTTCCTTTACCCTCACTTGCAAAGCAGAAAACCACATTCTATGAATTCTGTAAAGATTAAACAGGAAAATTGCTATATATTAATCACCTAGCAAAAACCTTAGCACATAATAAGAACTGAAGATCTCTTAGATTTTGATCTACTTCTTTCACTTCAACTATATTTAAGCCAAAGGATTTGGAATATTCCTTAAAGTTTTCAGCAATCAAATCTAACTTGCACATTTCAAACAAAATATATTTCTGACAGTTTTTTGTGTGCTTTGGTTCTTTACAGAAGGAGAATCTGATTTATACCTGCTTGAATTCTCAAAACCTGGCACAAAGAGGAGATTCAATAAACATTTAATAATGATGACATTAGTTGTGGTGCAACACTTCCGGGAAAATCAGGGCTGAAAAATTAGCACTGTGCAAAATGGGAACATTTTTACCATGGCAAATAAATAAGCAAAGTTGTGGAGACCAACAACTTAGCACATAGCACTATATCCACCATTAGTTGTATCTCCACAAAGAGTGAGATTAATTCTCAGCATACTTGCTCCCAGGGAATATCAAATTTACCTCTGCAAAAAGGCAAACTCTAATCAAATGTTTTTAAATATGGGTAGAAATTCTTCTTGGTTAAAATAAATCTCAGAATTTTAGTAACTATCTTTGATTTCCAGAAAAAGGAAATTTAAAGCACCATATAAACATAAATTAAATGAACACTATGTTAGTACATTGACTTACATAGTTTAGGAAATAACAGAAAGTTTTGAGTGTGTGCATACTTCTGACACTTAGAGCCATAATATCACGTGTTCCTGTAGTTAAAATACACTTACATTCTTTGTCTTCCCCAAGAGATAAGTAGAAGTCACAGACAAAGTATAGTTGAATAGAAAATCACAGAATTTTAACACAGTAGAATATAAGCAAATGTGTTTCCTCTTCAACGGTGTCTGTAAGAAATGGCCAACACGACACAGAGAGTAAAAGTGTTTTAGTCATGAGAAAACCTTAGTTTATCACTAAGGAAAGCTTAGTTGATTGAAATTGATTGGTTTGCCAGTCAGAATATCATTTATCTTTCTAAATTGATAACAAGTGACAAAATGGTACAGTTAGTAAAATGTGTATGAGTTAAGACATAACTTATGCTGTATGCTCTGCATTAGGCAATGTGTCTCCATCTCCTGCACACCTACTAATCTAGCTGTGGGACAGTGGGGCAGTGACTGCAAACCCCCACAGTCTTTGTGTCTAAATTTTAATCTGGGTCCACTGCTTACTAGCTATGTGACCTGAGTCAAGTTTTTTCTTCACTCTTCACCTCAGTGTCCTTGCTGGTGTACTGGAAGCAATAAAAATATACCTTACAAGGATGAAGTATAACTAAAATGCTTACAACAGCACATGGCATAACAGGCACATACTAATCAGGCATTGTTATTATATGCTAAACTGTATGTAATTTAATAAGCTATGTTTAATTACTACAATAATTAAAACTGTCTAAATCCACCCTTTCATGCAGTTGCTACCTCTTAACAGAGAGCTTTTTACCTTTTCATATGTTCATGGGATCCTCACAGCAAGAATACTGGAGTGGTTTGCCATTCCCTTCTCCAGTGGGTCGTGTTGGTCAGAACCCTTCTCTATGAACTGTCTGTCTTGGGTTGCCCTGCAACGCATGGCTCATAGCTTCACTGAGTTACTTATGCCTCTTTGCCACAGCAAACCTGTGATCTATGAAGAAATGGCAGAAAGTGAAGAGGAATCTTAGTTCCTCTCGATGAGTGTGAAAGAGGAATGTGAAAAAGCTGACTTAAAACTCAGCATTCAAAAAACTAAGATCGTGGCATCAGTCCTATCACTTCATGGCAAATAGAAGGGGAAAAAAGCAGAAACAGGGACAAATTTTATTTTCTTGAGCTCCAAAATCACTGCTGATGGTGACTGAAGCCTTGAAATTAAAAGATGCTTGCTCCTTGGAAGGAAAACAATGACCAACCTGGACAGCATGTTAAAAAGCAAAGACATTAATTTGCCAACTAAGGTATGTATAGTCAAAGATATAGTCATGTGCCGATGTGAGAGTTGGACCATAAAAAAGGCTGAGCATCAAATAATTCATACTTTTGAATTGTGGTGCTGGCAAAGACTCTTGGGAGTCTCTTGAGGTGCAAGATCAAACCAGTCAATCCTAAAGAAAATCAACCCTGAATGTTCATTGGAAGGACTGATGCTGAAGCTGAAGTTCCAATACTTTGGAAATCTGATGCAAAGAGCTAACTCATTGGAAAAGACTCTGATGCTCGGAAAGATTGAGGGCAATAGGAGAAGGGAACGGCATAGTATGAAATGATTAGATAGCATCACCAACTCAATGGACACGAATATGAGCAAAATCTGGCAGATAGAGGACAGGGAAGCCTGCTGTGCTGCAGTCCATGGGGTTGCAAAAGAGTTCAGACATGATTTAATGACTGAACGATAACAACAGAAAACTTGATCTGACTTCTCTGACCCAAAAGAGTTTTATTCCTGAACTTCTCATAACGTTATTAGGCTATTCCAAAGAGTGTATTTTTTTTTAAATTATCTTCTGTTTAACAACTAAATGGTTTTACTGTTAGGAACGGGATTATGATACATGTTGAGCACAGTAATATTTATCCATGTTCCTATATTCCTAATTAAACATTTTTACTCTCAAGTTTCTGATTCCACAGATGGTTGGTCAATTCTTATTTCCACTTTTCAATTATTATCAATAGTTTGATCACTTTTTGAATTTTAATCAGAGAGTCAGATTGTCTCAAACCTCACATTTAACCTTCCTGT
>SJYX01005080.1:240277-258765 GCA_006410675.1 Oreotragus oreotragus
AGAATATAAGCAAATGTGTTTCCTCTTCAACGGTGTCTGTAAGAAATGGCCAACACGACACAGAGAGTAAAAGTGTTTTAGTCATGAGAAAACCTTAGTTTATCACTAAGGAAAGCTTAGTTGATTGAAATTGATTGGTTTGCCAGTCAGAATATCATTTATCTTTCTAAATTGATAACAAGTGACAAAATGGTACAGTTAGTAAAATGTGTATGAGTTAAGACATAACTTATGCTGTATGCTCTGCATTAGGCAATGTGTCTCCATCTCCTGCACACCTACTAATCTAGCTGTGGGACAGTGGGGCAGTGACTGCAAACCCCCACAGTCTTTGTGTCTAAATTTTAATCTGGGTCCACTGCTTACTAGCTATGTGACCTGAGTCAAGTTTTTTCTTCACTCTTCACCTCAGTGTCCTTGCTGGTGTACTGGAAGCAATAAAAATATACCTTACAAGGATGAAGTATAACTAAAATGCTTACAACAGCACATGGCATAACAGGCACATACTAATCAGGCATTGTTATTATATGCTAAACTGTATGTAATTTAATAAGCTATGTTTAATTACTACAATAATTAAAACTGTCTAAATCCACCCTTTCATGCAGTTGCTACCTCTTAACAGAGAGCTTTTTACCTTTTCATATGTTCATGGGATCCTCACAGCAAGAATACTGGAGTGGTTTGCCATTCCCTTCTCCAGTGGGTCGTGTTGGTCAGAACCCTTCTCTATGAACTGTCTGTCTTGGGTTGCCCTGCAACGCATGGCTCATAGCTTCACTGAGTTACTTATGCCTCTTTGCCACAGCAAACCTGTGATCTATGAAGAAATGGCAGAAAGTGAAGAGGAATCTTAGTTCCTCTCGATGAGTATGAAAGAGAAAAGTGAAAAAGCTGACTTAAAACTCAGCATTCAAAAAACTAAGATCGTGGCATCAGTCCTATCACTTCATGGCAAATAGAAGGGGAAAAAAGCAGAAACAGGGACAAATTTTATTTTCTTGAGCTCCAAAATCACTGCTGATGGTGACTGAAGCCTTGAAATTAAAAGATGCTTGCTCCTTGGAAGGAAAACAATGACCAACCTGGACAGCATGTTAAAAAGCAAAGACATTAATTTGCCAACTAAGGTATGTATAGTCAAAGATATAGTCATGTGCCGATGTGAGAGTTGGACCATAAAAAAGGCTGAGCATCAAATAATTCATACTTTTGAATTGTGGTGCTGGCAAAGACTCTTGGGAGTCTCTTGAGGTGCAAGATCAAACCAGTCAATCCTAAAGAAAATCAACCCTGAATGTTCATTGGAAGGACTGATGCTGAAGCTGAAGTTCCAATACTTTGGAAATCTGATGCAAAGAGCTAACTCATTGGAAAAGACTCTGATGCTGGGAAAGATTGAGGGCAATAGGAGAAGGGAACGGCATAGTATGAAATGATTAGATAGCATCACCAACTCAATGGACACGAATATGAGCAAAATCTGGCAGATAGAGGACAGGGAAGCCTGCTGTGCTGCAGTCCATGGGGTTGCAAAAGAGTTCAGACATGATTTAGTGACTGAACGATAACAACAGAAAACTTGATCTGACTTCTCTGACCCAAAAGAGTTTTATTCCTGAACTTCTCATAACGTTATTAGGCTATTCCAAAGAGTGTATTTTTTTTTAAATTATCTTCTGTTTAACAACTAAATGGTTTTACTGTTAGGAACGGGATTATGATACATGTTGAGCACAGTAATATTTATCCATGTTCCTATATTCCTAATTAAACATTTTTACTCTCAAGTTTCTGATTCCACAGATGGTTGGTCAATTCTTATTTCCACTTTTCAATTATTATCAATAGTTTGATCACTTTTTGAATTTTAATCAGAGAGTCAGATTGTCTCAAACCTCACATTTAACCTTCCTGTCCTCTTTCTCGTTAAAAAATAATAATAATAAATAATTACTCTTTTCTCAATGTAAGGTTAATTTCCCACAATTATTTTATATTCTTGTGTAGCTATAGACAATACCTTCATATGTGTTCATTCTAAAGTGACATTAGTTTTCAACAGGGAGAAAAGACAAGCATAATTAATGTAAAAATTAGAATAACTCATCTGGGTTCTACAGAAGGAAATGCAGATAAGTTCATTATGCAATACTTAGCATAATGTCTAAGAGGGGATCAGCTATATGCAAGTTGTGAAATGATTTTTGGAACTCTGAATATAATACATACTCATTACAGAAAATTTTGGTAAACTAAGGAAAATGTAAAGAATAAAACACAGTTTATTCATTCTCCTTCTATGTGAAGCTAACAACAATTATTAACTTTGAATTGTACATTCCAGATTATGAAGATAGGTAACTAGATTTTGCACATACATCTCAGAACTTTTTTTCTTCTCTGTTAATTAGATCCTGTAATTATATTTGCCTTTGTCAATACAGTTTGTTTTAATATATGACTTTTTGTATTTAAATAATATTTAGCTGTGGGGCAATCATACACTTTAACTGTTTTCCTCATGTTAAAAAACATGTTTTTATTTCAATTAATTGGCCTAATAAGTAATTCTTATTATATAATTTCCATATCTAAGTGCCTTTTTTGTTTGTTTAACTGTTGTCTCTCAGTCCTACACATGTTGCCCTGTGCTGCTAAGTCCACGGGTCTGAAGCTACAGTTACCAGGATCCTTTAGTTGATGATGCATGCATGCATGCAAGTTGCTTCAGTCTTGTCCAAATCTTTGTGACCCTATGAACTATAACCTGCCAGGCTCCTCTGTCCGTGGATCTTCAGGCAAGAATACTGGAGTGGGTGCCATGACTTCCTCCAGGGAATCTTTCCAACCCAGGGATGGAACCTGTGCCTTTCAGGTCTTTTGCATTGACAGGCATGTTCTTTACCACTGAGCCAGTAGGGAAGCCTTTAGCTGAAGATTTCCTGTTATATTCTGCCAATAGAAAGGGCTGGTGGGAAATCTTAACATAAAGGAAAACAGAAACTTCAGAATTCTATTTCCTACAGAGTGGCAGTTGCTGGCTATTGCTGAAAAGTGTCTTAGAGATAAGAAGAGTAATAGTTTTTTTTGGTGGCTATGGCCTTGGACAAAGAAGCATCTCTTTAGTGAATACAGACCCAACTGTGACAGTACCTCCAACAGCACAGCAGCAGGTACAAGACTAATATCCAGGTACTTGCTTAACTGCCTATTTCTAGATCTCATCCCTTCTTTCTTTTGCTTTTCATCTCCTTCTGTGTTCTTTTCTGCACTTTATCCTTACTAACACTTTTGTAACTATTAATATTACACTATATTAAATTCTGTCCATTTCAAACATATTAATTTTGCTTTTCTTGATTGGAGTCATAAAAATCTGTTTCTTTAGGAAAGATTCATAGAAGTGAAATTCATAATTCAAAGGGTATAAAATTTAATGTGTTTTGAGGTTAAGACTTTCTAAAATTTTGTAAGTTCTAGATCTAGATCCATACGCAATGTAAAGCATGAACGTGCATAGGAGGAAATAAGTATAAAGAAACAAAGACACATATATGACAGAAAAAAAAAAAAAACACTCTTTTTCTTTCAGTCTTCACTACCCAGCGTGATGTTCAGAAAAAGTAACTTCTCAGCATATTTTTTGAATGAGTGAATTCATAGATGCATGCCATCATTTAGTATACAAGAAATTACTGATAAGAGATGAAATAATTCCCCACAATCACAAAGAAAAAAATTTATAAATAAATAGTTTGCTGTAATTGTCATATGTGATGAGAGAGTATATTAATATTACTGTGATTTGATTGTATGCATTCAAAAAATAGGCACAGTTAAGAAAATGACTGTTATTTTGCATCATGCAAGATCATCCAACACTGGCCTCTGAAAATAAAGCTTCTAAATTGAAAATTCACAGAATACACAATTATGGAAAAAAGTAAAGTTGACAAGGCAGACTTTAAACAAATAGTATGTAAGTGTAGAGAATTTATTCATCTACATAAAAGCTATATATTATAAATATATAACAATTTACATGAAATGTACTACATGTGGCCTAGAGCATATTGGAGCATTTAAATAATCACTCTTTGTTAAATAATGTTCAATGCTACCTATAATGAAAAAATGAAATACACACCATAAAAGATGACAAACGGGACCTAGTACAAAAGTCACTGTCTAGCTACATGATGAAGACAAATTAGGAGATACAAATGTAGAGAAAAGATATGTGGATACAGGGTGGGAGAAAGGATGGTAGGATGAATTGAGAGAGTAGAACTGACACGTACACACTACCATGTGTAAAATAGATAGCTGGTGGGAATCTTCTGTATACCACAGGGAGCTCAGTTCCATGCTCTGTGATGGCCTAGAGGGGTGAGAATGGGGCATGTGGGAGGCAGACTCAAGAGAGAGGGGATATATGTATACATACAGCTGATTCACTTTGTTGTAGAGCAGAAACTAACACAATATTGCAAAGCAATTGTATTCTAATTAAAATAATTAAAATTTTTTAAAAAACCAACTTAGTATAATACATATTACCTGATGATCAACAGTTTACTTTGAAAAGATAGTGAAAGAATATCATTGTCTCTCTGAAGCAGAAATAATCACAAGAAACTGACATTAACTGGGAATCCTGAGGAACAAGTATTTTGGGGTACAAATACATAAAATGTGTTATTCATATATAACTAGAAAATTTGATTTTTTCATTGTCAAGATCTTCTTCATTCATAGGTTAAAGATGAAAAGGATATAGAATAATTTAATTTTTGAACTTGTGACTGTTTAATATTGTTCTTCTATGGAAGTAACCATGCTATTAGACAAAGAAAAATAAACTATTAAGCCTGAGCATTTGTGAACACAGGCAAGGACTGACATGAAATAAAACAACAAAATTATGCTGACAATCATCAAATCATGAAATCATTTATTGGGCTTTATGATAAACAGTACACAAATCTTGTGACTGACAGAAATTAAGATTGCTTTCTAGCAGGCTAACCTAACATACCTGGATCAGCTGACGGAAAAGAAATAGGAATTAAAACCTATCTAGCTGCTCTGATGTTCTATGCAGATGCTTAGATTTCCATCACTTTTCCACAAGACACTGACAACTACTAGAATCTAACAGGAGTCTGAAAGAAGTTCTCCTCAAACTTTAGTGTGCTTATCAAATTATCTAGGATGCCGCATATCAAAGCCTCAGCAACAGGAATTCTGATTTAGCAATTCATGAAGAGGGTACTGTGTTTACAAACACTTCAGCTCAGTTAGATGGGGAATCCAGAAGGCTTCTTAGAGAAATTACATGTGACGTTTATCTGACCTCCAAGTCTTCCTGTCTTCTTTTGCCACTATTAGGATGTCAAGGAATGTCTTTGAGGGCTCCATACTACCTGAGCATTTAGTTGTATTAGGTGCAGAGGATAATGTGAGATTAACTCTGCTTCTGTTCTTATCAACAAAGACCTCAATTGCGAGTTTAAATGATCCCCAGAAGGAAACACAGCTTCCTTCATTCCTCCTGATACATGAGGCAATATTCTCTCATGAGAAAAAGTACAAGGAGGACCAGAGGCACTGGTTGAAAATTCAACCTAAAAGAGAATTCCCATGAGCAAGACAATTCCATGACTCAGCTTCTAGGTGTGAGGAAAGAAATTCATGCACACAATATGTGCTCTGAAAGTATGCACAATATACTAATAGGAAACTGACAGAGTAGTGTCAAAAGTTAATGGAACAGACCTCTCTGGAACTTCCTCCTCCTACTAGGATGTATGCTCCACAGCTAACAGGACTTCTAAGCCTGAGTTCAGGACTGGCAATTTTCTGACACCTTCTAAAAGCTGTGCAACCAGTCACAGGAGATATTGGTAAGAAGAAAAGAAATATACCCTAATCTTATTGGATAAAGAAAGCTCTAGTATTCATAAGCCATTAAGCCTTCATCACAACTCTGCCTGAAGGGGATAATAAAGTTGTTTTCCAGTCAACAGTGCTTTTATATCATCTCTTCAATTTTGGAGTTATAAGCAGTTCAAGTTATTTTTTCTTGATATCTCTTTATGCTATTATGATGTAGTTATCATGCAAATTGGGAATTAGGTGCCAGGGTATGAAAATGCTATATATGTGCACATTAAAGTGCTTCCTTATAGCATAAAGGAAAAACAATTTCCACAAGTGTGCTGACAAATGAAAATTTTACAGAAGACATCTCTCAGAAGTCATCTGCTTTTAAGTTTAATATATGAAGAAAACAGACCATGTGTTCCTGAAGAAAAGAATTGCAACAATGAAAACAGTCAAAGAACAAAAATCTAGTCCTTATTCTTAGTCCAATTCACAGGCCAGTGCATATTCTCCAGGTTCTCTATCTTATGTGCAAAAAGAAGACAACCTAAAATATTTTGACCTGAAATGTTATATTATTATCCAGTAAGGCACTCTTCCTTAAGCCAGTTAAAGAAAGTCATTTGATAACTAAATATCTAAATAGTATTCAAGGCTTTGCAAAATATGAATGTATGCAGACCCTTGAGTTTGTAGGAGTATGCTAATGACTGACACTTCGTCTGAAATAAATCAACAATCTTTCCATCTCTGTGACTTCAAACAGCTTCTCATTTTTTTATCTCATAGCTAACAGCTTTGGTTTATCTAGATGCAGTTATTACTAATTCTAGAAAATTTTCTAGAAAATTTCTAAAACTAAAACCAGACTTAGATAATTTAAAATGCATATTTAATAGCTGTTTGGACGAAATAGAACAACTTCAGTGCAATTTTATGTCTCTATCATCATCACTAAGGAAGCCCAGTAATAACACTTTGTAGTAAAATCTGCATAAATCATTTTCAATGCTCCATATTTACTTTGTCACACCTATAATTCATTTTTTCTGATATAACATGTTAAGTGAAAACTTCATTTTTTCACACTTTTATTAAAATAAAAATTTACTGAGAACCAACTCTCTTTTGGATATTGTGCAGTAGTTAAAAATATGCCTGCTCATTCAGAAGACACAAGAGATGCAAGTTTGATCCCTGGGTCAGGAAGATCCCCTGGAGTAGGAAAAAGCAATCACTCCAGTCTCCTTGCTGGGAAAATTCCATAGACAGAGGAGCCTGGAGGCTACAGTCCATGGGGTTGCAAAGAGCTGGACATGACTGAGTGACTGAGCACAGGACACACAACTCTTTTCTGGGAATTATATTTTAAAATATGGTTGTAAAGTGTTGTTTCAAGGTTCTATCTCCTTTTTTGGACTTCCTTACCACTCTAAAGAATCACACAGGGTGTAGAGAGAATCAGTCTCCACTTGCTCAGCACAACATTTTTTTCAATGCAGTAATTGCAACAGCTGAACAAAATTAGTGAAGCAGTGTAGATAGATCACTACATGATTTATTAATTAATCTGAACTTATCAGAGTAAGTACTAGAAGCACTGGCTTCAGAGAACTTCAGAAACTTTCAAATAAATATCATGCCAACAAAGAAGGACTGTTTTCCAGTAAACTATCCATTTGCAAACTGTAGCTTAATTTTATTCCTTTTTACTTTACCCAGTGTTTTGCATGGTAGTCTCTTAAAGAAGATTGACCAACCCTGTAATCACACTGTCCTGTAACTAATTAAAGTTTGTAATGTTGCTTTAGAACTAACACCCCAAAAATATGTCCTTTTCACTATAGAGGACTGGAATGCAAAAGTAGGAAGTCAAGAAACACCTGGAGTAACAGGCAAATTTGGCCTTGGAATACAGAATGAAGCAGGGCAAAGACTAATAGAGTTTTGCCAAGAAAATGCACTGGTCATAGCAAACACCCTCTTGCAACAACACAAGAGAAGACTCTACACGTGGACATCACCAGATGGTCAACACTGAAATCAGATTGATTATACTCTTTGCAGCCAAAGATGGAGAAGCTCTATACAGTCAACAAAAACAAGACCAGGAGCAGACTGTGGCTCAGATCATGAAATCCTTATTGTCAAATTCAAACTTGAATTGAAGAAAGTAGGGAAAACCACTGGACCATTCAGGTATGACCTAAATCAAATCCCTATGATTATACAGTGGAAGTAAAAAATAGATGTAAGGGACTAGATCTGATAGACAGATTGCCTAATGAACTATGGATGGAGGTTCATGACACTGAACTTGAGACAAGGATCAAGACCATCCCCATGGAAAAGAAATGCAAAAAAGCAAAATGGCTGTCTGAAGAAGCCTTACAAATGCTGTGAAAAGAAGAGAGGTGAAAAGGAAAAGTATAAGATTCTGAATGCAGAGTTCCAAAGAATATCAAGGAGAGATAAAAAAGCCTTCCTCAGTGATCAATACAAAGAAATAGAGGAAAACAACAGAATGGGAAAGACTAGAGATCTCTTTAAGTAATTAGAGATACCAGGGGAATATTTCATGCAAAGATGGGCTCAATAAAGGACAGAAATGGTATGGACCTAACAGAAGCAGAAGATATTAAGAAGAAATGGCAAGAATACACAGAACTGTACAAAAAAGATCTTCATGACCCATATAATCATGCTGGTGTGATCACTCATCTAGAGCCAGACATCCTGGAATGTGAAATTAAGTGGGCCTTAGAAAACATCACTATAAACAAAGCTAAGTAGGTGGTGGAATTCCAGTTGAGCTGTTTCAAATCCTGAAAGATGATGCTGTGAAAGTGCTGCCCTCAATATGCCAGCAAATTTGGAAAATGCAACAGTGGCCACAGGACTGGAAAAGGTCAGTTTTCATTCCAATCCCAAAGAAAGGCAATGCCAANCTGTTGTGTTGAAGAAGACTCTTGAGAGTCCCTTGGACTGCAAGGAGATCCAACCAGTCCATCCTAAAGGAGATCAGTCCTGAGTGTTCATTGGAAGGGCTGATGCTGAAGCTGAAACTCCAATACTTTGGCCACCTTATGTGAAGAGTTGACTCATTGGAAAAGACCCTGATTTTAGGAGGGATTGGGGGCAGGAGGAGAAGAGGATGACAGAGGATGAGATGACTGGATGGCATCACTGACTTGATGGACATGAGTTTGGGTAAACTCCAGGAGTTGGTGATGGACAGGGAGGCCTGGCATGCTGTGATTCATGGGATTACAAAGAGTCAGACACAACTGAGTGACTGAACTCAACTGAACTGAACTGGACTGAATGGTCCCTAGGGTATTACAATATCTTACTGTGAAAAGACTCGGTATCTTCTGTTACCTCTGTACCTTTTGAACCTGGATGGTGCTCCTTGGTGTTTTGCCCACATAGTGTGGGCATACCATTTTACTTTTTAAAGTCAAAACTATTCAAATGGCAAGATATTTTATAAAGATCCCAAGTTGTGTTACACTGGCAGTATTTATTCACTTTCCTTGGACTTTCCAAATCACTTTTGATGCAGGCAGTGTCAAAACTTGTTTATAAACTATAATATGAATTTTAACTTGACAGTATAATTTTTGAATTTTATTGTCAGCTTTTCTTCCTCACAATAAAGTTGAAGACAGACTCTAGGTGTACTAGTTAATTTTCCACATGACTTTGAGTAATCATAATCAATGAGTAGTATACATCAAATATTCTTTTTCCTCTTTAAATTGTGACACTGCCAAGACAAAAAGATACTAAAATAAGCCTGTGGTTCTGTCCAGTTCTATAGGTCTTCTGAACTGATGACAAACATTTTTTAAATCAATTGATTAACTGAAGACATTTAAAGAGGTTACTCTCTTCCTAAGAGGAATTTTCCATTTTGGTGATCCCCACAGTGAAAGTGACCAAATGTTGCCAGCTCTAGATTTATGCTCCAGATGTCATGCTCTCATCTTTATTTTAATACATTATGAAACAGCAGAGATCATAGAGTGATAGAATTGTTTAGCATTTGTTTTGCTGGTGTGTGTGTCTTTGTGTCTGTGTAGTATGCTTTATGTGAGATTTGTTGATTTTTCCTCAGTAAAGTGGGATAAGAAATATATTCTATTTTATATTCATCTTAAAATTAATACTTTTGACTTGAAAAGTATTCTAGTGTACTAGTATTCTAGTATTCATTGTTTTCCAAACTCTTTGCATTCTTTTTATTCATCAAGATTATGTCAGTAGCTTTATTTCCTCTGTATCAGAGTGTTTTTTCCATTTTAATATACATTTTAATATTTCCTGCTGCAGAATTCACTGATGTGATAGCTCTGATAAATCACATCTAACTAGGACAGGTGTTGCTAACAGACAGATCACAAAAGCTATGTGCCTTTTAATGAATCCAATATTTCTAATTTGCTTTTCCATCAAGAATACATTTGCTTTCTACATTCTTCAGAGTAAAACCCTCAATCATCTGTCATCATGTGTTCCTAGGATGGCATTTCTGAAGTGATAAAAGTACAATTTTAAATAGGAAAAAGAATCTTAACAACTACTTTTAGCTAAAAATCTGTCAAGTAGATATTGAATAGTTGCATGGATGTAGCATTATTCATTCCAGGAGAATGAGAGAAAAATAACATAATTCATATAGGCTGTGTATCATGTCCCTTTACAGTGGACAGTGAATTAATCATAACGTGTTTAACTTAACTGAGGTAATTAAAGAGGATGTGTGCCTTTTATCCCATTCTATACTGGAGTTTTATGATTGAAAAAACACTTCAATATATATTATCATTTTAATTCTCATGGTACCCCTCAGATAAACAGTATTGCACCTCTTTTACAAATAATGAAACTGAAATTCAAAGAAGTGTTAAGAGGTTTACTCAGGTTTGTAAACCTGTGTACAGTTAGTACCAGCAGAGCTAGAAGCTAAGCTAAAGATGTTCTACTTGGAACTCAGTTGCCATTTACACCAGTCTAAGAAATGGCATTCAGTTGTGGATGTGCCACCCTGCTTATTTAATTTATATGCAGAGTATATCATGAGAAATGCTGGACTGGATGAAGCACAAGCTGAATTCAAGATTGCTGGGAGAAATATCAATACCTCAGATATGCAGATAACATCACATTTATGGCAGACGGAGAAGAACTAAAGAGTCTCTTGATGAAAGTGAAAGAGGAGAGTGAAAACGTTGGCCTAAAGCTCAACATTCAGAAAGGGAAGATCATGGCATCTGGTCCCATCACTTCATGACAAATAGATGGGTAAACAATGGATACAGTGACAGACTTTATTTTGGGGGTCTCCAAAATCACTGCAGGTGGTAACTGCAGCCATGAAATTAAAAGATGCTTACTCCTTGGAAGAAAAGTTATGACCAACCTAGACAGTGTATTAAAAAACAGATGAGACATTGCTCTGCAGACAAAGTTCTGTCTAGTCAAAGCTATGGTTTTTCCAGTAGTCATGTATGGATGTGAGAGTTGGACTATAAAGAAAGCTGAGCACCAAAGAAGTGATGCTTTTGAACTGTGGTGTTGGAGAAGACTTGAGAGTCCCTTGGACGCAAGGAAATCCAACCAGTCCATCCTAAAGGAAATCAGTCCTGAATATTCATTGGAAGGACTGATGTTGAAGCTGAAACTCCAATACTTGGGCCACCTGATGCGAAGAGCTGATTCATTTGAAAAGACCCTGATGCTGGGAAAGATTGAGTGTGGGAGAAGAAGGGGACAACAGAGGATGAGATGGCTGGATGGCATCCACGACTCAATGGACATGAGTTTGAGTATGTTCCATAAGTTGATGATGGGCAGAGAAGCCTGGCATGCTGCAGTCCATGGGGTCACAAAGAGGTGGACACGATTGAACAATTGAACTAACCGTGGATGTATCTTGTGGTGAAAGTATAATCTGATGTTGTTAAGAACAATACTGCATAGGAACATGAAATATTATGTTCATGAATCAAGATAAATTGGACTTGGTCAATCAGGAGATGGAATGATTAAATACTGTCTTCTTAGGAATCAGTGAACTAAAATGGACAGGAATTGGGTGAATTTAATTCAGATGACTGTTGTATCTTTTACTATGGGCAAGAAACCCTCAAAGAAAAAGAGGAGCCCTCATAGTCAACAAAGAGTCTGAAACACAGTACCTGATGCAGTCTCAAGAATGACAGAATGATCTCGGTTTGCTTCCAAGGCAAAATATTCAAAATCACAGTGATTTGAGTCTGTGCTCCAACCACTGATGCTGAAAAGGCTGAAATTAAGTGGTTCTATATTTAACTTATATGCAGAGTACATCATGAGAAACACTGGACTGGAAGAAACACAAGCTGGAATCAAGATTGCCAGGAGAAATATCAATAACCTCAGATATGCAGATGACACCACCCTTATGGCAGAAAGTGAAGAGGAACTAAAAAGCCTCTTGGTGAAAACAAAAGAGGAGGGTGAAAAAGTTGTCTTAAAGCTCAACATTCAGAAAACAAAGATCANGGCCACCTCATGTGACAAGTTGACTCATTCGAAAAGACCCTGATGCTGGGAGGGACTGGGGGCAGAAGAAGAAGGGGACGACAGAGGATGAGATGGCTGGATGGCATCACTGGCTCGATGGACGCAAGTCTGAGTGAACTCCAGGAGTTGGTGACGGATAGGGAGGCCTGGTGTGCTGCAATTCATGGGGTCGCAAAGAGTCGGACACGACTGAGCAACTGAACTGAACTGAACTGACTGATATAGACCAATAATGTTTTCTAAAGCTAACACCAAAAAAAAAAAAGAAAAGAAAAAGATGTCTTTTTTATCATTGGGGACTGGAATGCAAAAAATAGGAAGTCAAGAGATACCCAGAATTACAGGCAAAGGCTAATAGAGTTTTGTCAAGAGCTCATGCTGGTCACAGCAAACACCCTTTTCCAAGAACACAAGAGAAAACTGTACACATGGATATCACCAGATGGCCAATACCAAAATCAGATTGATTATATTCTTTCCAGCCAAGATGGAGAAGCTCTATACAGTCAGAAAAAGCAAGACCTGGAGCTAACTGTGGCTCAGATCATGAACTCCTTATCGCAAAATTCAGGCTTATACTGAAGAAAGTAGGGGAAAAACCCTAGGTCATTCAGGTGTAACCTAAATGAAATCCCTTATGATTATACAGTGGGGGTGATTAATAGATTTAAGGGATTAGATCTGGGAGACAGAGTACCTGAAGAACTATTTACAGAGGTTCATAACACTGTACAGAGGCAGTGACCAAAATCATCCCAAAGAAAAAGAAATGTAAGAAGGCAAAATGGTTGCCTGGGAAGCCTTTACAAATAGCTGAGGAAAGAAGAGAAGCAAAAGGCAAGAGAAAAAGACAAAAATATACCCAGCTTAAAGTAGAATTCTTGTTAATAGCAAGGAGAGGTAAGAAAGCCTTAATAAATGAACAATGCAAATAAATAGAGAAAAATAATAGAAGGGGAAAGACTAGAGATCTCTTCTAGAAAATTAGAAATATCAAGGGATTACGTCATGCAACAATGGTCACAATAATGGACAGAAATAGTAAGAACCTAACAGAATCAGAAGAGAATAAGAAGAAGTGGTGAGAAGATATAAGACAACTATGCAAAAAGGGTCTTAATGACCAGTTAACCACAATGGTGTGATCACTCATCTAGAGCCAGATCCTTGTGTGTGAAGTCAAGTGGGCCTTAAGAAGCATAACTACAAAGAGAGCTAGTGGAAGTGACAGAATTTCAGCTGAGGTATTTCAAATCCTAAAAGATGATGCTGTGAAAGTGCTACACACAATATGTGAGCAAATTTGGTAAATCAGCAGTAGTCACAGGACTGGAAAAGATCAGATTTTATTTTAATCCCAAAGAAAGGCAGTGTCAAAGAATGTTCTTACTACCACACAATTGCACTCATTTCACATGCTAGCAAGATGATGCTCAAAATCCTTCAAGAAGGCTTCAGCAGCATGTGAATCAAGAACTTCCAGATTTACAAGCTGAGTTTTGAAGAGGCAGACAAACAAGAGATCAATTTCCAAGATTCACTGGATAATGAATAAAGCAAGGGAGTTCCATAAAAACATTGATTTCTGTTTCACTGACTGTGCTAACGCCATAAACTGTGTGGATCACAACAAACTGAACAATTCTTTGATAGGAGGACCAGACCACCATACCTGTCTTTTGAGAAACCTATAAGCTGGTCAAGAAGCAACAACTTGAACCGTACATGGATCAATGGACTAGTTCAAAATTGGGAAAGGAGTACATCAAGGCTGTATATTGTCACCCTGCTTATTTAACTTATATGCAGAATACATCATGTGAGATGCCAGGCTGGATGAAGCACAAGCTAGAATCAAGACTGTTGGGAGAAATATCAACAACCTCAGATATGCACATGATACCATTTAATGACACAATGAAAAGAAACTAAAGAGCCTCTTAATGAAAATGAAAGAGAAGGGTGAAAAAAAACTTGCCTGAAACTCAACATTAAGAAAAAAAAACCCCAAGATCATGGCATTTGGTCCCATCATTTCCCATCCCATGACATATAGAAATGGAAAAGCAGAAGCAGTGAGATATTTTATTTTCTTGGGCTCCAAAATCACTGGGGATGGTGACTGCAGCCATCAAATTAAAAGGTGCTGGTTCCTTGGAAGGAAAGATGTGACCCACTTAGCCAATGTATTAAAAAGCAGAGACATCGTTTTGCCACCAAAATCCATCTAGTCAAAGCTATGATATTTCAGGTAGTCCTTTACAGATGTGAGAGTTGGACCATAAAGAAGGCTGAGTGACAAAGAATTGCTGCTTTTGAATTGTGGTGCTAGAGAAGACTCTTGAGAGTCCCTTGAACTGCAAGATCAAACTAGTCAATCCTAAAGGAAATCAACTCTGAATATTTATTAAAAGGACTGATGCTGAAACTAACACTCCAATACTTTGGCCACCTGATGCAAACAGCCAACTCATTGGGAAAGACCGTGATCCTTGAAAAAACTGAAGGCAAATGGAGAAGAGGACAATAGAGGATGAGATTTTTAGACAGTATCATTGACTCAATGGCAAAGAATTAGAACAAACTCTAGGAAATAGTGAAGGACAGAGTATGGTATGCTACAGTCCACAGCATCGCAGAGTCAGTCACGACTTAGCTACTGAACAACAATCCTGAAAAATCCTGAGTCTGAGGGGAAGTTAAATCAGTCACTGATCTTCACCCAACCTAAAATATTAATTTCAGTAAAGTACTCATGCTGCTGCTCCTGCTGCTGCGAAGTTGACTCAATGGCAAAGAATTAGAACAAACTCTAGGAAATAGTGAAGGACAGAGTATGGTATGCTACAGTCCACAGCATCGCAGAGTCAGTCACGACTTAGCTACTGAACAACAATCCTGAAAAATCCTGAGTCTGAGGGGAAGTTAAATCAGTCACTGATCTTCACCCAACCTAAAATATTAATTTCAGTAAAGTACTCATGCTGCTGCTCCTGCTGCTGCGAAGACACTTCAGTCATGTCTGACTCTGTGCGGCCCCATAGATGGCAGCCCATCAGGCTCCCCCACTCCTAGGATTCTCCAGGCAAGAATACTGGAGTGGGTTGCCATTTCTTTCTCTAGTGCAGGAAAGTGAAAAGTGAAAGGGAAGACTCTTAGCGACCCTAAGGACTGCAGCCTACCAGGCTCCTCCATCCATGGGATTTCCAGGCAAGAGAACTGGAGTGGGGTGCAATTGCCTTCTCCAAAAGTACACATAATGTTCTATAATAACATTATTCATTGATATTTAAGGAGTAGTATCCTTAATTCAGGGGTATTCATAAATCTCCCAAAATAATGTATTGTCAAGACCACGAACATATTGAAAAAGCTTGAGAAATTTGAAAGAACCATATGTATACACCTGTAAAGTATCATATTTCCCAGAAGGAATTAGTAAAAAATTAATCAATACATGGGTCTATACTTTCCATTCAGTTTCTGAAACAGACATAAATGATTTTTAACATCACTTGGTATCAAATCTGATTGCTCCTAATAATCAGTAAAAAGAATGTAAGTAATCAATCTATTTTGAAATTTATAGCTTTTTCATTTGCACATGGTTAAAAATGGCTTATTAAAACACAATTCTTGCTTCAAGGAATGAGTCTGAAAACAGATGGCATCATTGATAACAGTAAAGTACTGCTGAAAGTCCTTCAGAGAAATAAGTATTTTTCTTTAGGGAAACGAGTATTTTCAGTTTTCTGATTTCATTAATGAGATATTAAAAGTTGGAAGCCATGTATACATCTTATTTGTAAACAATGTTTTAATGTAAATAGTGTTTCATAAATGTTAAAATTTGACTAAATTCCTAAGGTGCCTACCAATATGAGAAAATTTAGCATCATGTAGAGAAAAGAATACAATTGCTACTACTGTTTAAAAAAAAAAAAGTTAAACCTAAGTTTAAAAGCATCATAAGAGACTACTATCAGCAACTATATGCCAATAAAAAGGACAACTTAGAGGAAACGGACAAATTCTTAGAAAAGTACAACTTTTCAAAACTGAACCAGGAAGAAATAGAAAATCTTAACAGACCTATTAGGGCAGAAATAAATGCAAAAGAAACAAAAGAGACCATAGCAAAAATCAACAAAGCCAAAAGCTGGTTTTTTGAAAAGATAAATAAAATTGACAAACCATTAGCCAGACTCATCAAGAAACAAAGGGAGAAAAATCAAATCAATAAAATCAGAAATGAAAATGGAGAGATCACAACAGACAACACAGAAATACAAAGAATCATAAGAGACTACTATCAGCAATTATATGCCAATAAATTGGACAACGTGGAAGAAATGGACAAATTCTTAGAAAAATACAACTTTCCAAAACTGAACCAGGAAGAAATAGAAAATCTTAACAGACCCATCACAAGCACGGAAATTGAAACTGTAATCAGAAATCTTCCAGCAATCAAAAGCCCAGGACCAGACAGCTTCACAGCTGAATTCTACCAAAAATTTAGAGAATAGCTAACACCTATCCTATTCAAACTTCCAGAAAGTTGCAGAGGAAATTAAACCTCTAAACTCATTCTATGAGGCCACCATCACCCTAATATCAAAACCAGACAAAGATGCCACCAAAAAAAAAAAAAAAATACTACAGGCCAATATCACTGATGAACATAGATGCAAAAATCCTTAACAAAATTCTAACAAACAGAATCCAACAACATATTTAAAAGATCATACATCATGACCAAGTGGGCTTTATCCCAGGAATGCAAGGATTCTTCAATATTCGCAAATCAATCAATGTAATTCACCACATTAACAAATTGAAAAATAAATGCCATATGATTATCTCAATAGATGCAGAGAAGGCCTTTGATAAAATTCAACATCCATTTATNGGTCTCTGAGATTGTCCTCATTTCTTTTAATTCGTTTTTCTCTTTTCCTCTCTGATTCATTTATTTCTACCATTCTATCTTCTATTTCACTAATCCTATCTTCTGCCTCCGTTATTCTACTATTTGTTGCCTCCAGAGTGTTCCTGATCTCATTTATTGCATTATTTATTGTACATTGACTCTTTTTTATTTCTTCTAAGTCCTTGTTAAACCTTTCTTGCATCTTCTCAATCCTTGTCTCCAGGCTATTTATCTGTGATTCCATTTTTATTTCAAGATTTTGGATCATTTTCACTATCAATATTCGGAATTCTTTCTCAGGTAGATTCCCTATCTCTTCCTCTTTTGAGATGTGTATAAGAGACAGTGACATGATCCTCTACATAGAAAGCCCTAAAGATCCCACCAGAAAATTACTAGAGCTAATCAGTGAATATAGCAAAGTTGCAGGGTATAAAATTAACACACAGAAATCCCTTGAATTCTTATACACTAACAATGAGAAAACAGAAAGAGAAATTAAGGAAACAATTCCATTCACCATTGCAACCAAAAAAAAAAAAAAATGCTTAGGAATATATCTACCTAAAGAAGCTAAATACCTATATACAGAAAACTACAAAACACTGGTGAAAGAAATCAAAGAGGACACAAATAGATGAAGAAATATACCATGTTCATGGACTGGAAGAATCAATATAGTGAAAATGAGTATACTACCCAAAACAATCTATAGATTCAATGCAATCCCTATCAAGTCACCAACAATATTTTTCACAGAAATAGAACAAATAATTTCACAATTTGTATGGAAATACAAAAAACCTCGAATAGCCAAAGCAATCTTGAGAAAGAAGAATGGAACTGGAGGAATCAACCTGCCTGACTTCAGGCTCTACTACAAAGCCACAGTCATCAAGACAGTATGGTACTGGCACAAAGACAGAAATATAGATCAATGGAACAAAATAGAAAGCCCAGAGATAAATCCACACACATATGGACACCTTATCTTTGACAAAGGAGGCAAGAATATACAATGGAGTAAAGACAATCTCTTTAACAAGTGGTGCTGGGAAAACTGGTCAACCACTTGTAAAAGAATGAAACTAGA
>SJYX01005080.1:286557-312526 GCA_006410675.1 Oreotragus oreotragus
GGATCATCCCCATACACCAGCCCCAAACATCCTGCATCCTGCATCAAACATAGACTGGCGATTCGCTTCTTACATGATAGTATACATATTTCGATGCTATTCTCCCAAATCATCCCACCCTCTCTGTCTCCCTCTCCCTCAGAGTCCAAAAGTCCGCTCTACACATCTGTGTCTCTTTTGCTGTCTTGCATACAGGGTCCTCATTACCATCTTCCTAAATTCCATATATATGTGTTAGTATACTGTATTGGTGTTTTTCTTTCTGGCTTACTTCACTCTGTATAATCGGTTCCAGTTTCATCCATCTTATTAGAACTGATTCAAATATATTATTTTTAATGGCTGAGTAATACTCCATTGTGTATATGTACCACAGCTTTCTTATCCATTCATCTGCTGATGGACATCTAGGTTGTTTCCATGTCCTGGCTATTATAAATAGTGCTGCAATGAACATTGGGTTACATGTGTCTCTTTCTATTCTGGTTTCCTCGGTGTGTATGCCCAGCAGTGGGATTGAATAGCCAAAGCAATTTTGAGAAAGAAGAATGGAACTGAAGGAATAAACTTACCTGACTTCTTTGCTATTCTTTAGAACTCTACATTCAAATGGGTGTATCTTTTCTTTTCTCCTTTGCCTTTAGCCTTCTCTTTTCAGCTATTTGTAAGGCCTCCTCAGACAATCTGAGGAGGTTGTTGCATTTATTTTTCTTTGTGGATGGTCTTGATCACTGCCTTCTGTACAATGTCCCGAACCTCTGTTCATAGTTCTTCTGGCACTCTATCAGATCTAATTCCTTTAATCTATCCATCACTTCCACAGTATAATTGAAAGGTATTTAAATTAAGTCATACCTAAATGGTCTAGTGGGTTTTGCTACTTTCTTCAATTTAATTCTGAATTTGGCTATAAGGAGTTCATGATCTGAGCCACGATCATTAAGATATAAAATATAAATCTTAATGAAGTTTAAATGGGTAAATGAAATTTTGGTTTATGTAAGGTTTATATTGGGTTAACCTCAGATTTGCTAAATAACTTATTTCTAATAGATTTCCCCACATTTTATATTTATACATTTCCCAAAAACAGTTTGGGAAAAATATGTTTGTTTTCTGTTTCCAAAGGAAGTAAGAGAGTTTTAAGTCTTCCCAGGTAGCACTAGTGGAAAAGAACCAGCATGCCAATGCAGAAGACATAAGAGACATGGGTTTAATCCCCAGTTCAAGAAGACTTTCTGCAGGAGGGCAAGGCAACCCACTCCAGTATTTTGCCTGGAGAATCCCATGGATAGGAGAGACTGGAAGTCCATAGGATCTCAAAGAGTCAGACACAACTAAAGTGACTTAGCACGCATGAGGGAAGAGAGTTGAAAGTCTGGTGACCAATTACTATATCTCCAATTCATTCTTCTTATATGTACTTCAGAAGTATATATCTTATTGCTTCATATTTTTACTTAGTACCCTCTCTAAAAGATAATTCAGATGACTTTAGGTTGCAACCAGTGAGCCTACAAAGACAATCTTGACAGCACAACTTGCCTTCACTGAAAATTTCCTAAGATGTTGTGTAGACAAGTTGGCCTTTTGCCTTATAAATCTCATGCCCTTCCTTGAAATTAACTTCAGTCTGACCTAAAAACTTACTTAATATTTGTGTACTCCACCTCTCTGATTTATAAAATTAAAATATTACTTATCTCATGTAGCTGTACTAAGGATTCAAAACAAAGTTTTTAAAGTTTCTAGCCAGTAGTAAGTTCTCAAATGTTGGTAGTTATTTTGATTAAATGAAGCATCTTTTGTCCTTTATAAGCAAGATTNTCAGTCTGACCTAAAAACTTACTTCATATTTGTGTACTCCACCTCTCTGATTTATAAAATTAAAATATTACTTATCTCATGTAGCTGTACTAAGGATTCAAAACAAAGTTTTTAAAGTTTCTGGCCAGTAGTAAGTTCTCAAATGTTGGTAGTTATTTTGATTAAATGAAGCATCTTTTGTCCTTTATAAGCAAGATTGGGTACAAATAAGTACATATAGAATATAATAAATAAAAACAACCTTTTGCTATGGTATAAAGATGTAAGAGGTAATAAATCATTTTCTCAGGGGAAAAAAATGAATGAAGCAAATGCCACAAAATAGAATGGACTTTTCTAAAGCCAAATGGAGTCACTCTGATTAATATTTTATTACATAGAATGTATCAAGTACTTTTCTCAACAGCTTAAAATATTTCATACATGCCCAGTTTCTGTTGCTTTGATACAGGTAAAGAACAATCATTACTATCATTTGATTAAAGGTAAGACAAAGTTAAGTGACATTTTTAAAGTTCTACCTTTAGACCAGGGAGAATGAAGGTTTTAGTCCTGTATTTCAAATCCCTAGTTATTATGCCTTTTCCATTAAAGTACATTTCCATTATTTAACACGGTAGACAGTGTTATCGGGGAAGGCAATGGCACCCCACCCCAGTACTCTTGCCTGGAAAATCCAATGGACGGAGTAGCCTGGTGGGCTGCAGTCCATGGGGTCGCTAACAGTCGGACAGACTGAGCGACTTCTCTTTCACTTTTCTCTTTCATGCATTGGAGAAGGAAATGGCAACCCACTCCAGTATTCTTGCCTGGAGAATCCCAGGGATGGGGGAGCCTGGTGGGCTGCCGTTTGTGGGGTCACACAGAGTCGGACACGACTGAAGTGACTTAGCAGCAGCAGCAGCAGACAGTGTTATGGCCGCATAACTTAAAGACATGTGGAAGAAAAGTCAGTCAACCAAGTGTTTACTCACATCCCTATATTTGGCACTGGGGCAAAAAAATTAGGAATTTTTATTCTAATAGTTTTCAGGTAGATTCCTTAAGAATTTCTATATGCAAGGCATTTTTATCTATAAAGAAAGATAGTTTTATTTCTTCCTCTCCCAATTAGATGTTTTTATTAATTTTTCTTGACAAATTTCTCCAGCTATAATTTCTAGTACAATTTGAATAAAGGTGGTAAAGGCAGATATCTTTGTATGTTCTTGATCTTAAAGGGGGAAAATATTCAGCCTTTCATCACTAAATATGACACTGTGAGTACTTAGACGCTCAGCTGTGTCCAACTTTTTGCAACCCCATGGACTGTAGCCCACCAGGCTCCTCTCTTTATGGAATTCTCCAGATAAGAATACTGGAATGGGTAGCCATTCCCTTCTCCAGGGAATCTGCGCAAACCAGGGATTGAACCCTGATCTCCTGTAAAACATAGTCTATAGTTTTCTTTTCTTGTGATGTCTTGTCTTTATACTAATGTCCCATAATGGCTCTAAATACTCATAACAAACTTGGTGGCTTAATACTGCACAAATCTATTTTCTAACAGTTCTAGTGGCCAGGAGTCCAAAGTCAATTTCACTGGGCCAAAACTGTGCTGTTGGTAGAACTGCACTCCCTCCAAAGTCCCTTTGGATAATTTGTTTCAACACCTTTTCCAGCTTATAGAGATAAATACTTTGGCTTAAGGCCCCTCTGTCTATCTTCAAAGACATCACTGTAACATCTTCAAAGCTCTCTGCTTTCATCATTACATCATTTTCTATCTGCTTCCTTCCTGTAAGTACATTTGTGATCAGTTTAGCATCTACCCAGATAATCTTGGAGAATGTCCTCATCTCAACAGCTTTAACATATCAGAAAGTCTCTTTTTCCATATAAGATAAAATGTACTATTTTCAGGGATTAGGAGCTCAATCTATTTGGGGGCCTTTATTTAGCCTACCTAGACTTGTTTTGATATTAGCTTAGTAGTGCTCTCAGAATGAATTGGTGAAGTGGGGTGAGGCAAAAGGATTGACTGCTAATGAGTACAGGATTCCCCTTAGTGGGGGCAAAAGTATTCTAAAATTAGGTAATAGTGATTGTTGCACCACTCTGTGAATATACTAAAAAGAATTACTGAATTGTATATTTTAAGTGGGTGAATTGGATAGTATATGAATGCTATCTCGATCAGGCTGTATTTTGTTTAAAAAAAAATACAAAATAAACAAAAAATAGTAAAGGAAGTAAGAGTTCTACTTTATTTGCTTCTGTAGCATACTTATAATGGGGACTTCCTTGGCTGGTAACCCTCTGGAAATTACATTCAATTAATAGCAGCAGGAAATGAAAAGTAATGAAAAGAAAACAACTGAGACCAGGTTATTCTGGCAACCACTAGTGAGATTTGGAGTTTGTCAACCTTCTGATCTCTTCCTGGAAAATCTCCAGCTGTCTTAATATTCTCTGAATACATGAAGCTAAGATATAACTTTATTTACATTTTGATTAATTTATTGAGTATATTATATTCTTATTTAATGTCCACTTCATGGTGTGCATTGACTTAGTAAATTAACAAATATTGGGTTGGCCAAAAAGTTTGTTTGAGTTTGCCATATCCTGCAAAAGCCTGAAATAACTTCTTGGCCAACCCAATACAATTCAGTATCCCATATGATGGGAGTCTATGGGTCATATTACACATAGTGTTCTAGATGTGTCTAAATAGATTATTTTAATCTGGAAATAAAGCTAGAGTCAGATACCACAATCAGAAAGCCCATTTGAAAAAGCCCTAGAAAGAAACAAAAGGCTTAGATGCAATAGCATTTGTCTTTAAATGGACAGAAAATTTGCCTGACTAAAAGATAAAATGTGAATGGGAAATAGAGGTTGGAACTTAACCAAAGGTCACAGAAGACATTTGAAGATAACTGGATTTCTTCTCCAGAGATAATGCATTGAAGAACATTGAGCAACTGAATGATACAATAACATTTGAATTTTAAACTATTTCTCTTACTATATGTTGATGGAAAGAAATGCAAGAACTTAGTTAAGGACAACACTGTTGAGAGCATTTTAGCAAGATAAGTAAGAGAACATAGTTTAATTAGTTTAGTGACAATAGGGAGTAAGAATGGTAGGGGAAACCTAGGAAATATCTAGGAGGTAGCTTCAAGTCGAATTGGGAGAGCATTAGGTGTTGCAGGAGAGAAAGGACTATAGCTATGATGTCATTATTATTTTTGTTCTAACTTGATTAAGAAAATGGATAGCAGAGCTATGTCAGTAAGAAAATAAGTTGGGATTTGGAAAGTAAATGAAGAGTTCAGTTTAAATATACATAAAATAAGATATATAGAGAATAAGGTACTTGCAGAAGACATATAAGTACACAATATGGAAGGCAAACTCAGGAGACAGATTAGGGCTCATAATAAAGATGGAGAGGGAAGGACTGCAATCAGAATATGAACAATTTACACTGTAAGAGTTTTGTAAGATACTGGTGAAAAGAGGTAAAGTCCTGACTAACATTGACACTGCAGGATAGAGATGTGTTTCAGAAAGAAGAAAAAAGACTTTGTGACAGGCAAAAGGAAAGCTCTTCCATTTATATTTTTTTTAATTTGAAATAATGTAAAAATTACCAAGAATTTTAAGAATAATTATACATAGTTACTAGAGCTTTGCTGAACTCATAAATCTCTATCTCAAGATAGACATTTGACAAAAGAGTGTCCTCAACAAATTAAACAGCAACTTACTAGCATACAGCTAGTAACTTGGCTATATTGTGCTTCATTTTCTGATCCTATAACTAGTGAAGTCCTTAGCCAGCTGGTCAATGAACTGTTTTGTTTTGTTTTGTTTTGTTTTTTACAATCTGTGATGAGATAAGAAGCTTGTGCCAAAATATAAATCAACTAAGGCATGCAAGGAATAGAAATCAACTGTTTGACTCAGTTGATATTTGAAGGGTAGGAAATATATAAGACTTTCTAAAAAAGCTGTATTGGTATATAACCTGGCACAATCAGCTAATCCCATCATAGATCAATAAGATAGAATTATCTGATTGCCACTTGAGTGGCAGTGCTGAGAAGTTTCCTTTCCAGTCTTGACTGAACAGCTTGGATCAGACCAAATATTCTACTCAGAACAGTTGTGAAATTGAATAAAAATATTTTAAAAATAGCTTTGCACAGAACAGAATACAATCAAGGAAGTTAAAACTTGAAGGACCACAATCCCTAAGAGAAAGGAAACTTAATAAAGTGTTAAACTTAATAAAGAGTCTTATATTTACCACTTTACTCACTCAGGCATTTTTTTTTTTTTTTCAATTTCTTATCAGTGTCTTATTGGCATTACTATTGGAAGATAGATTTTAGTTTTTGGATAGTTTACAGGACTTTTGATAAGAAAATAGAGACTGTGAGTTCTACATTATCTTATTAGCTTTAAGAGTATCTCTGATTAAATACTTTTAGAAATTAATTTGAAATTTGATCTAGAGCCATTTATTTGGAGGGAGAGTTACCCTATAGATAATGATTCATTTATTCAGATTTTGTGAGAGGATAATGTTTTTCTTCCCTTTATTGTGTCTTTTCCACATTTTATTTAAATTTATGATTATATTTAAATTGTGGATATAAATATTTATCTTCCAGCAGACCAGGTGAAATAGTTGGTTATGAATGACTAGAGAATGACAAGAATGTTTGATGATCTGTTTTGCAGCTTTGGCTGTTAAATGATCTAGAAACTGATTTCAGTATATTTGAAACATGACATAGGGAAAGACATATATAACATAATACCATCTAGATGACAGAGAAGGAGTGCTAGGAATAAATTTTCCTTCTGGGTTTAGAAATCTCAGAGTTCTCGAACTGTTTCTTCCAGACTTGATGCAGCCAATGAGAAGCTAGTAAATGGCTTTTTTTTTTTTTTTCTTGCAGTAGCAGCAGGATATAAGAAGGATGGGAACTAAGTGGGAGATAAGGGAGTGAGAGGGAGGGGAGTAAGGGACAAAGAGTTATGCCTAAATGAAGTCATTAGTTGGATGGCAAAAATAGCTAGGTCAGTCTAAACAGTACTTTGTTTGATAGTGCTGCCTACTAATATGTGTTAACCCAATAAATACAGAAAAGTGAGTTTATCACTTGGTATTGGTACCAGATTTAGTAGGCCTGTGTTTGTATAGGTCTCAATACCCTAATTCCCTTTGCTCCTAGTCTTTGAGAGTACTCACATTCAAAACCATAAATCTGTTGCTGAGAATTAAAGCTATGTGTCTTATTAAACTCACCTTTCCCTTCAGAGCAAGGGATTCTTTCACGTCCTCAGACGATTACCACTTGGGCAATTACTATGTTTCACAGGGAATAATTCCCTCCTCTCACCTCACTCCCTCATCCTAATACAGAATGTTATTGTGGTAGGGTATTAAAATCAGTACAGAATTAAGCAACCAATTGAAGCTTTGGGAGTGAATGTCACCAATACAGAGTTGAATGATGTGTTTATGTTGGTTAATGCCGGTGTGCAATTCTTAGAGGAATGAAAAAAAAATCATAAAATCTGTGCAGCAACAAAATTAGAACTCCTTGCTGCTGTCATATGCTCCTTGCTGATTTAGCTGCTGCTCATCAACAGAGAAGAGGTGTTATTTCACTACTAGAATTCACATACTTCACAAGCTTCAAGGCAGTGTGACAAACAGTGGAAAAAGGGTTAGATTAGACAGATGAAGATGAAGTAATGTACAGTATTTTAAAGTGAGAATCGTCTTGTGTCACCAGAGTATATTTACGCACTCAAGGGACTATATTGACTTTTTGGAGGGGAAAGTTTACTTAGGAATTGCCGTTTCTTTTTTGTTTGTCCATGGTATCACTGTTGGAGATCAGTCTAGCATGGGATAAATCCTGCTGTCATTGCTAAAATAAGCTGAAAATAATATGCTGGAAACACTTTTTTTGGTTTGTTTGTTTCTGTATATAAAGCTGTAGTTACGTTATAAGCTTTGCAAGAGAGATTAGAAAGCCATTCGACTTTCAAACATTTTACTGCATCCCTAAAGAATTTGAAAAGGAAATAGAAGATTCTAATATAAGTTCCAACTAAGTATAAACTGGTTCCAGATAAAGTGTTCAAAGCTTTCCTTTTTAGTTTCCTCTTTGAGTTTCCCTCCTCAGTTATTAGGCCTGTTGCTTTTAAACAGCAGAGATCGACAGGTAAAATACTTGGCACCCCCACTCACTTTTGTTTCAACAAAAGCCCAAATTGAGAATGCTTCTGCCATCCCAGGTTCACAGATTTCTCAGGGAAAGCTTTTTTTGTGTATGATCTAGGTAGATGTCTTCCCATTTTATAAATCGGGTCATGCCAGTGCATACCCAGAAAGCTCCTATGATCACCTGAAATGTGAGACTATTAGGTTCAGTTATCATGGTAGGTTATTTTCTGCCTATTACTGAACAGCTGGGATTTTAGAAACAGCTGGATGATTAGTTGTGTATTTTCCTTTTTTTTCCACCCAGATGCTTTATTACTGTGTAGAAACAACCCCAGTGTGGAATGAGCTGGGAGTAAAATAGCAAAAATCTTGCTTTGATGCCACTGTTGTTATTAGGAACATAATGAAGAAAATTAAGGGCAAACAGTTTTGACTGTTGTTACTTTAAAAGCATGTTGTTAGAAGCAATGCACTCATTTCCATTCCTGGACAAAGCAACTGATTTACCAACTTTTTAAATGGCTCTCGCGATAGTCCTTAGGTTACTGAAGTTCGGCTTTGGCTGTTACATTTTACTTGCTTAAGGGGAAATGTCTACACATGAGGAGACATCACCTGAGTTTTCCATTCACTGTTGGCAAGGGGAGCTGACAGAGCAGGCAGGCTCCGGTCCTCTCACTCACCAGGGTCTATTTTTAGATTGGTCCCTTTGTGACTAACTTCAGCCCTAACTAGCGGGGTTGAAATTCGAAGACAACACCGTTTTATTATGAACATTTGCAGGTTTATAAAACTGATTGGAATTGTGAAAGGGACACATTTAATTCAGGCGCTGTTTGTTGGTTCCTCATCCAGGGCTAAAATTAGAATAACTTCTTTTCTTTCACCAATTATTTTTTTCAAAAGAGGTTTGTTAAGCTCGCATTAAGTGACTGGGCTGTGCTTGCATTCCAACTTCTAAATGGACTAACACTTCAGAGAATCACAGTCTTAAGTAGAAGGATTTTTGAATTAAGGAAAGATTTATTCTTGTTTATTATTACTATTACCCCCTCTCTTCCCACTAGAATCTATATGCGTGACTGGGTCTGATTTCTCTTTAGAGAATAAATTGCCAAGGTATCATGCTTTATTAATACTTTTGATAAATTCTATCTCATGTCTGTAAAGTGCTTCCATTTCTGTAATAGCTTCTATTTAAACTGCATAGTAAATGGGACCAGATTCAACTTGCCAATTTTTCAGGATTCTTGCTCATATAATAACAATTTTCAGTGCTTTCAAACAGTAATCACCTTTACAAAGAGTATTTAGTTATTTTAATTCCCAGAATTTATATTTTTTCTATTTGATAACATGTGATTGTAACTCAGGAGGAGAGAGGCAAAGATTTGACGGAAATAATAAACATCTGTGAAACAGTAAACAATAATTGTATTTTTTAATTCCAAAGTAGATTTTTTTCTAGGACCATGGTTCTTTTGTTCCACAGAAAACAGTTGTTAAGCACATCTTTATGTTCCTTTTTCCTTGGGAATAATATGAGTGTCACTGATGGTGCATTTTCAAATTTTGACTTGAGTAAAGACCCTGGAGTTCTTTGAATAAATGTAAAAAAGATTGTGCTTCTTGTGGACTAGCTACCTAGGCAAGCCAGATGAGACTGCGTCAATTACATATCTAAATCAGGGCAGTTGAGGCCGCTGTTCGGAATTTTTCTGAGATGCCTTCTGTCTGCATTGCTTAGATCACATAAGTGTTTGCTCAAATGTCTATTTGCTTTCAAGATGCTGTCTTGATTTCTTTCTCTTGGAATTAAGGCTGTCACATTTGAAATTCGGTTGTAGTAACATGTTTAGCTTTCTATATCTAGCTGTAACTTCTTCAGAACAACTCAAACTTCTATGAGATTTATCTTCAGGAACATCATTTTTTATTTTCTGAGTGTTTCAGAACATACGTTAGAGACCCTGGATTTTAGTCTTCATTCAAGTCAAGCAACCATTTTCTTTAATTGAAGCTGCTTCTGATTTGAAGCCAAAACAATTGGTCCGGTCAGTGAAAGGAAGAAAAAAAAGCCAAGTTGATGTCTGGCATTGTGAAGTCACTGATTCAATTCTGCTTCTTAAAAGTCATTAGTGTGAAACGCATCCTAGATTCTTTTTAAATTTGGGGAGTTTTCAAGTACTATCTGTTCTGTCAGGGAAATAGCTTTCATTATAAAACCATTATTTTGTGGAATTTTCTTCTTCTTTTTTTTTTTTTACTTGAGCAAATTGCAGCTATTCCTGTCCCTTAGCAATGGGACATTCTGCACACTTAAAAGCAAACAAAGCCATTGTTTATGTGATTTCTTAAAACTAACACGGTTTTCCCTTCACAGTTTTTCCTGAAAGTATTTGCAAACTTTTAAAAGGTATAGTTTAGCCTGCTGCTAAGTCACTTCAGTCGTGTCCGACTCCGTGTGACCCCATAGACGGCAGCCCACCAGGCTCCCCNTAAGATAATGCATCTAAAGTACTGAATGAAAGCCTTCCCAGAGAAGTAAGAGAAATGATGCTTACTTGCTGCTGCTGCTGCGTCACTTCAGTCGTGTCCGACTCTGTGTGACCCCATAGAGGGCAGCCCACCAGGCTCCCCCATCCCTGGGATTCTCCAGGCAAGAATACTGGAGTGGGCCGCCATTTCCTTCTCCAATGCATGAAAGAGAAAAGTGAAAGTGAAGTCGCTCAGTCTGTCCAACTGTTAGCGACCCCATGGACTGCAGCCCACCAGGCTACTCCATCCATTGGATTTTCCAGGCAAGAGTACTGGGGTGGGGTGCCATTGCCTTCCCCCGATGCTTACTTGGGAGTATGGAAAATCAGGGAGATGAAAGGACAATGCTGTATACTATTCTGGAGGGCGAGGGAGAAGATATTTTCCAAAAGGGTAGAAAACAAAAACAGTCACAAAAACAAAGGACAATAAAGAAGATGAGTCCTTAGTTCATATAATTAAGGGTTCTTTGGTAAATAGTTTTAATGAAGTAATGGAGATAGAAAGCATATTATTAAGACTAAGTGGGAGCATAGGTAGGAAACACTGAGCACTGTTGAAAAGGTTGATAACTGAAAAAGAGTATATATTTGCAATATGATGAGTTGTCAATCCCTTGACATTTTTTAAACTACACTGAATTTACTACAAACAATTTAAAAAGTCCTTTTGATTTCTTTTTACATAAAAGAGAGCCATGCTTACTATTGAATTTAAAAGTATGGATCCTTTCTGAAGTAAAGGTTAAAATATCTTCCAGAACGTTTATCTAAATTTATCAATATATTTTTCTAACAACTTTATGATAGATATTTCCAAGGATAAATATCTTAAAGCTTGAAGGGCTTATTCTCTATTTTGTAGTATTTAAAATATAACCCTTTGATGTATATGCATTGCTTTTACAATAATAAATGTAGAGATGTTAGCTAGGGAAATAATTCTTTAAACATCCAATATCAGTTCCTTTCCAAAAGAATACTGTATACTTTTTGAGCTCTTCAATGTCAAAAATATAATTGGTAAAAAAAAAATATATATATATATATATAATTGGTGACTAAAGAGGTTTCATTCTCACTCACAAAAGATTTTTCCAAAGAACTTCAAAAGTATGCACATGCATTTCTTACCTGAGATTAATGTTTATGAATAGTAAATAACTTATTATCAAAGGTAGAAATTGATGACACTGAAATGGCATTGTCACATTTAAATAAACAAAATAGATTAGTAAAAGTACAATTTTTTTTACACAAATGAGAAATTTTTTTCATTTTATATTGTAGATTTAAGAGCAGCCTTTTATCACCTAGCCCATTATTTAACAAATTTTATCAGTGATACATGAATCAAGCATAAACAGTGTTAAATAATTAAAGATTATCCATAGTAAAATGCTACCAACATCTGACAGAGCAAAGAAAATTTAATGTCTTAACTTTTTGTTGAAATAAAAATAATTGTAAAACATGTCAATAGTAATTAATTGGGGTCTTAATTTGGAAAGGTGGATTGACATACGGGTGTGCCACTCTTTTCTAAACCAAGAGCAATGACAACAATAAAAAAAAACAGGACCAAAATAAGTCAAAGAAAAAATCAAAGTCAATTTCCTGTGTGTTTAAGGAAATTATTTCTTTTTTTTTTTAATATATGCCCTAATTTCAGCTTTGTTAATATCCTGGAAATTATCAATACTCCAGAATTATCAATATGAATAATTTTTTGTGATTGATTGCTGGCACATACTTTCTGAACTATTGGGAAAAAAGGAGAAGCTTAATTAGGGAAAAATATTTCAATATTAAAATCTCTGGACTTGCAAATTCCTAATAAAACCAAGACCTCAGAATTTTTAAATAGCTTTAAAATTAAAATACTTTTTAGAAATAGCTTAAAGTAGCTTTAAATTTTAAATATTTTTAAATTTTTAAATTAAAATTTAAATAGCTTTAAAATTAAAATATTGTGGTATCTGGAGTAAAAATATTCTCCAAGTCAAAAAGTAAATAAAAGGAAAAATAAAACAAACAAACAAAAAAAAAATATTTTTAAATTTAAAATATTTCCCATCTCCTTTTATTTTGACCCCCTACTGTTTCCTAGTTCTGAATATCTCCTGCCATACCAAGGATTTTAAAAGTCCCTCATGGAACAACCCTCTCTGAATTTGAGTTCAGACCTGTCTACATGAAGCCCATCAAAACTTACTCTGGTCTTATTCTCCATGCACACTTGCATAGCTAATCTATTAAACTAAATCTTGTTAAAAGCATTAGTGAGGGATTGCAGATTCTTTAGTTACTCTTTCATTGCATTCAATTCAACACACATTAACTGTGAACTGTATAAGCCAAGCATTGTAATAAAATTCTGAGCACATATAGGTAAGTAAAATGAAATTTCTGTTCTCAGTAGTTTGCAGACCAGGAAGCTACTAGTAAACAGTGTGATAAATGCTAAACATAATCCAGGAAAGCACAGAAATATATGGTTGCAAAGAGGAAAAGAATGTTCAGCCCCCTCTGTCAGGAATCTTTTACTACTATTTTGATAGGTGTACTCTTAGAGATAAACTCCATAGCCCAAGGATGTGAGGGAATCTTAATCCAACAGAAGAAAATCTAAAGATTTTGGAGGAGTTTGGAGGGTAGATGTCCTCACATCACACCACATGCAGTATCACATGCTATCTACTTACTCCAGCCATGGATATTCTCAAAATCTTTGAAAATAACTAGAATGAGGGTATGCCCAACTTACTGATACACAGAAAACATGGAAGAATTTTCCACATGTACATCCTGAAGACATGGTACTTGTCAGGAAAGATGTGTGCTGGCATAGTTGGGTTGCTTGTTATTACTGCCCAGTTCATTTTTTATAAGGGAAATGGATTTTTCCTCAGGCTACGTCTAAGAAGGAATATCTTATAACCTGTCCTGCTGCATCGAGGCAACTGACAAACAAATGAGGAGAGCCTAATTCAAGGACAGTCTGTGCCCAGGTGGGCTGTGGATGTGCCTGTAGGCACTGTCTCAAAGCTTATGTGTACCATTACCCCTCTCCCACTTTCTTGCTACAAAATAAAAGAAGATAGGGAGATATTGCCAATAGGTGTTAAGAAAAGAAGCTGGAAAATGCCATGCAGAAAAACCAGAGAAAATCAAAGCCTTGTACATAGTACAAGAAAAGTAAACTATGGGGTAAGATGAGAAGTAAGTTGCTTATCAATGAAACAGAATGAAGTAATTGTGTTGACAGTCTTGAGTCCTGCTATAGAGGCCTTGTAAATCCAGAACCACCTTCCAGATGTGGTCTTCCTGAAGACTTTGTTCATGAATTTCATTCTAACAGTTCCACAATTCTATATATGATCTTTACAATAGCTATTTTGTAAACTATTAAACATATATGGATATTTTTGAGTCACCGTTTCACAAAGGATGGAAGCGGGTTTATATGCACTAGTAAAACACGGTGATGCTGTTTACAGCCAGTGTCAAGAATACCAAGGCATATGGTCAAACGTAAGAATTAGTTTCCTAAATAAGGGTGATTAAAATTGAAATCAAGATACTGTCTTAAGAAGTGAAAGTAAAACAACAACAAAACAACACAAAAACAAACAAACAAAAACCAGAACAAAAGTAAAAATAAGGATATAAGATGGCAGTGGGAGGTGTGGTCTGCTAGCCAGTAAACTAGGGTCGTAAAGAAGAGGTTGCAGAAACGCCAATATAGAGGATTGCTCAGAGAAAGAGAGGGGAGACAGAGAAGAATAAAATGTGATGATAATTGCCTTTCAGCTCTGAACAGTCCTGGAGTACACTAGTTACAATAAACTAAGCACTGTAAAAAGCTTTGATATGCATACCTAAATTGCTGTAGACACAAAAATTATTGAGTACTTTTGTCAGTCTGTTAAACACTTAGAATTTTCATCATTCTTCATCTGAGGAAACAGAGCCAAGAATTAAAATAAAAATGTTGTTCATGCTATAGAAGACATTTAACTTCAAAGCCACCAAACTGGATTATTTTGATGAAATCTAGCCCTCAGTAAAATTATTTCACATGAAACAATTGTTTGTTTTCAGTTCAGTTCAGCTCAGTTCAGTCGTTCAGTCGTGTCTGACTCTCTGCAACCATATGGACTCCAGCACGCCAGGCCTCCCTGTCCATTACCAACTCCCAGAGTTTACTCAAACTCATATCCATTTAGTTGGTGATGCCATCCAGCCATCTCATCCTGGAAAAGCCATAGCTTTGACTAGACAGACGTTTGTTGACAAAATAATATCTCTGTTTTTTAATATGCTGTCTAGGTTGGTCAAACTTTCCTTCCAAGGAGTCTTTTAATTTCACGGCTGCAGTCACCATCTGCAGTGATTTTGGAGCCTCCAAAAATAGTCAGCCATTGTTTCCACTGTTTCCCCATCTATTTGCCATGAAGTGATGGGACCAGATGCCATGATCTTAGTTTTCTGAATGTTGAGATTTAAGCCAACTTTTTCACTCTCCTCTTTCACTTTTATTTTTTATTTTTTGCTTATATCTTCTAATTGTTGATGAATTCATTGTTTTCATTATATTGAGTAAATACATATCATTCATTCAAAGACATCTTCTTAAAAATACATGCCTTCATGAAGGCTATATAGTACTGTTCAGTTCAGTTCAGTTCAGTCACTCAGTCATGTCCGACTCTTTGCGACCCCATGAATCGCAGCACGCCAGGCCTCCCTATCCATCACCATCTCCCGAAGTTCACCCAGACTCACGTCTATCGAGTCTGTGATGCCATCCAGCCATCTCATCCTCGGTCGTCCCCTTCTCCTCCTGCCCCCAATCCCTCCCAGCATCAGAGTCTTTTCCAATGAGTCAACTCTTCGCATGAGGTGGCCAAAGTACTGGAGTTTCAGCTTTAGCATCATTCCTTCCAAAGAAATCCCAGGGTTGATCTCCTTCAGAATGGACTGGTTGGATCTCCTTGCAGTCCAAGGGACTCTCAAGAGTCTTCTCCAACACCACAGTTCAAAAGCATCGATTCTTCGGCGCTCAGCTTTCTTCACAGTCCAACTTTCACATCCATACATGACCACAGGAAAAACCATAGCCTTGACTAGGCGGACCTTAGTCGGCAAAGTAATGTCTCTGCTTTTGAATATACTATCCAGGTTGGTCATAACTTTTCTTCCAAGGAGTAAGCGTCTTTTAATTTCATGGCTGCAGTCACCATCTGCAGTGATTTTGGAGCCCAAAAAAATAAAGTCTGACACTGTTTCCACTGTTTCCCCATCTATTTCCCATGAAGTGATGGGACCGGATGCCATGATCTTCGTTTTCTGAATGTTGAGCTTTAAGCCAACTTTTTCGCTCTCCTCCTTCACTTTCATCAAGAGGCTTTTTAGCTCCTCCTCACTTTCTGCCATAAGGGTGGTGTCATCAGCATATCTGAGGTTATTGATATTTCTCCCGGCAATCTTGATTCCAGCTTGTGTTTCTTCCAGTCCAGCATTTCTCATGATGTACTCTGCATATAAGTTAAATAAGCAGGGAGACAATATACAACCTTGACGTACTCCTTTTCCTATTTGGAACCAGTCTGTTTCTCCATGTCCAGTTCTAACTGTTGCTTCCTGACCTGCATACAGATTTCTCAAGAGGCAGGTTAGGTGGTCTGGTATTCCCATCTCTTTCAGAATTTTCCACAGTTTATTGTGATCCACACAGTCAAAGGCTTTGGCATAGTCAATAAAGCAGAAATAGATGTTTTTCTGGAACTCTCTTGCTTTTTCCATGATCCACTATGTGCTTTTAAATCTTTATGTGAATAAATGTTACTGTATCCCTCATTCTAACTTTCTTAAGGTTTCATAGGCTTTTTAGCTCAATCAATGTTAACTAATATAGATTTGTTCCTAACTGTGACTACCTATAATACTTCATGGTTTGAAAATACTATAATTTATCACTCTCATAGTTATGGGCATTAAAATACTTTCAACATTTCAATTTTACAAATAATCTGGCAATGAGCATCCTCAAACAGATCTCCTGGTCTAGAGGAGATATAAAGAACTGTGAATTATCCCATATTTATTGAAAAACCATTTAACAATAGTTAAACAATAATTGAATTAAGTGAAAATGTATCTATTAATTAAAAGAGATCCCTTAGGTGAAGCTTAATTCTCTCTCCCTATTACATTGAGGGTGGACTAGACTTAATAACTCACTTCCAAAGACTAAAGTAGGGAATGGGGAAAACAGTAACTTTACAGTGTGAAAACTTGAAAAACACTGTCTTTTTGATGAAGTAATGAAGGTTAACATAACTAGAAATGTCATATGAATATTATGTATCACCCCCAAATTATGTGACAAGAAGGGTGCTTGACCTGTCTTTTCAAATACTCACAACTCCAGTCTTGAGAACAACAGACAAACCCAGATACAGAGACATTCTACAGGACAGCTAACCAGTACTTCCCAAGACTGCCAGGGTTATGAAAATAAGCAAAGATGGAGAAATCATCACAGATATGAAGTTACTGGGGAAACATGGCAACTATATGTAATATAGTAATGTGTAATGTAAAACAGAAAGACGACATTAGGAGAGGGCATCAATATAAAAACCAGTGAAATCCAAATAAATTTAAGAATGTATTAGGTTGGTGCAAAAGTAATTGTAGTTTTGCTTTGTTGAACTTTGCCATTTGTTATTGGAATACATTTTAAATAAATCTAGTTATGTTGCATATAATTTTAATGCACACTTTTCACTGTATTTTTTTTTGCTAATGACATTATGTGCTATTTATTTTTTATTTAGACTATAGAAATGATACACAAAAAGCAAATTTGAGTGATTTTTTTTTTTTTTAATTTGAGCTCAAAATGAGTTGTGAAGCAATGGAGACAACTCACAACATCATCAATGCATTTGGCCCAGGAACTGTTAACAAATGTACAATGCAGTGGTGGTTCAAGAAGTTTTACAAAGGAGATGAGAGCCTTGATGATGAAGAGCATAGTGGCCAGCCACTGGAAGTTGACAATGACAAACTGAGAGGAATAATCAAAGCTGATCCTCTTACAGCTACACAAGAACTTGCCGAAGAACTCAACATCAAACATTCCATGGTCATTTGACATTTGAAGCAAATTAGAAAGGTTAAAAAGCTCAGTAAGTGGGTGCCTCGTGAGCTGACTAAAATTTAAAAAATTGTCATTTTGAAGTGTCATCTTCTCTTATTCTATGCAGCAATAATAAACCATGTCTCCATTTGGTTGTGACATGCAATGAAAAGTAGATTTTATATGACAACTGGTGATGACCACCTCAGTAGCTGGACCGAGAAGAAGCTCCAAAACACTTCCCAAAGCCAAACTTGCACCCAGAAAAGATCACGGTCACTGTTTGGTGGTCTGCTTCTGGTCTGATTCACTGCAGCTTTCCTAATTCCAGCAAAACCATTACATCTGAGAACTAATGCTCAGCAAATCAATGAGATGCACCAAAAACTGCAATGCCTGAAGCTGGCATTGGTCAACAGAAAGGGCCCAACTTTTCTCCATGACAGTGCCTGACCACACATCACATAATCAACTGTTCAAACATTGAATAAATTGGGCTATGAAATTTTGCCTCATCTGTCATATTCACCCAACCTCTTGCCCAACTGACTACCACTTCTTCAAGCATCTCAACAACTTTTTGCAGGGAAAATGCTTCCATAACCAGCAGGAGGCAGAAAATGCTTTCCAAGGGTCCACTGAATGCTGAAACACATATTTTTATGCTACAGGAATAAACTAATTTATTTCTCATTGGCAAAAATGTGTTGATTGTAATGGTTTCTATTTTGATTAATAAAGATGTGTTTGAGCCTAGTTACAATTATTTAAAATTCATGCTCTGAAACTGCAATTGCTTTTGTACCAACCTAATAGTTAGTAGTAATATATCTATCTCAGTGTTCATTGTGACAAAGAATCATAATAGTATTAGATGCTAACAATGGGGAGAAATAGGCAAGGAGAATACAGGAACTCTACTATCTTTGTATGTTCTCCATAATTCAACTATTATTCCAAAATAATGAGGTTATTTAAAATGATAGATCTGGGGGTGTGGGGGGTGGGGGAGGCATGTTTCTTTAGGTTTTTTGTTTGTTTTTTTCTTTAATTTTGCATCCTTCATCTGGTTCAATTCTTCCAGATTTTTAAGATAAAAAGATACAGGAATTCTTATATTCTTATCTCCTTAATCATCTTCTAGCAATCAATTAGCTTTTCTTGATATCCATTTCCCAGTATGTGGCCCATTAATAGCCTTTAGGTTAGACAAGAGGCAGGAAGAAGGGTAAAACAATAGTAGGATAAATTCAGACCCCACAGAAACTGGACTGTGTAAAGACTCTCATTTTCAAAGACCATTTCTACTATCTATAACTTGGGATTGTAAAACAATGACATAACCACAGATTCTAAAGTTACTATAAAAATGTTTCCTTGTGCTTTAAAAATAAGTATAATTAAAAGGTAAATGGTAAATTGCAGGCCATATACCTATAAAGTAGTGTTTGCTTTTGTGTACTGATTGATTTAAAACTGGGGAAAAATAGTCAAGGAGAATATGGGAACTCCACTATCTTTGTATGTTCTCTGTAATTCAACCATTATTCCAAAATAATGAGGTTATTTAAAATGATAGATCTCTGAGGGGGGAGGGGGCAGTGTGTTTCTTCAGTTTTTTTTTTTTTTTTAGGGGGTGTGTTTCTTTAGGCTTTTCCTTACTGTATCTAATGCATGTCAGTTATTCAACAAAATACTCCAGCAAAGAACCAAGCTAAAATTAACAAAATGTACAATCCTAAATCTTTGTTTCATGATTGCTACTTCTAATTAAATTATTTTGTTTTAGAAACTTCTATGCCACACTTTTATTCTTGATATGCTGTCCATCTGAATGATGATTGCCAGGACTCCCAAAGTATCCATGAAACAGATGCCAGTCTATGTAACTATTCTAGTTATATCATGGCACAGCCGAGAAAGTACCACCTCCCAATATGTTCTGTAATTTGGATCAAAACTCTTCAATATTTACTCCTAAACCTAGTATGGCAAGGAAAATCATGATACCCTCTGTCAATGCACATAGCGGAATTAGAAAAGTCAGGCCATCCTTCTGCCACTATGACAAATTCCTCATTTTGTGCCTTTTTCCCCATTGCAATCTGCTCTTTGAAGAAACTGGGTAATTTGCCCTTTGGATTTCATACAGGCTAGATTTTGCTAATTGCATTCCATGATGTTAACATGTTCATCCAAACTGCCCAACTATCTGAATTGCTTCTGTAAAAATAAACTTCCCCATAACTATTTGGTTATCCTGGAGCCGTAGTTCATACAGTAAAAGGAAACCAGACAATTTTTTTATTCTTTCTCTATTTTTCAGGTTTTCAAAAATAATGAATTGGTTTCCTAGCATCCTTCTAATATGTTAATGAGCATTGTCCTTTTTTATTATGATTATGAACTTGTGGATTAAAGTGAATTTGAAATGTTTTAATCAATTTCTATTGTTGTAATCATATTCAGTGATCAAAATTTGGTCAATGGACTGTAAATTGAGTCCTTTGACCCAATTTAGACCTTGTTGATAGCTTCCTTTTTTCATGGTAATGAGAAAATTCTCCAGATGCGTTTGGAATTTCCTAGATCTGGAATCAGACATTTCTTCAGAGTCCTAGTTCCTTTTAGTGAGACAGGATATTTAGAGACCACAATCCAAGCATAATGGTGTCATTGTTCTAGACCATTTTAGTGAAAAGGGTCAGGAAACAATCATTGTTTCCAAACCTCATAGTCATTGTTTCCAGACCTTTTCAGTGAAAAAGGCCAGGCGATAGTTTTTGATAAAACACTTCTTGAGTTCACACAGTTACTTCCAATTTAAACTTAGAGCTTTTGGAATTTTAACTTTTTAAATCTTGTATATATTTCTTCTTTTTCCCATTCTGAAAATCTCATTTCTCAATGGCACCAATCTAATACATTTTTTTGCTTCATCACACGATACAAACATAACAGTCTCAGAATTGCAATGCCAATATTATACCAACACAATCACTGAAGAATACATTTTAAGATGCCTTTTTGTCCTCAAGTTTATACCACCTGGAATGCAATAAGGTAATCCCTTGATATACAATTATGGTTATCTATTATTTTTCCATTTATTATTTATGAGTCACTATAATTAAATTTTGTTTTATGTATTATGTAAAATACATACAACCTCCCAAGTGGCACAAGTGGTAAAGAAGCCAACTGCAAGTGTAGGAGACATAAGAGACATGGGCCTGATCCCTGGGTTGGGAAAATCCCCTGGAGAAGGCAATGGCAAGCTACTCCAATATTCTTGCCTGGAGAATCCCATGGACGGAGGAGCCTGGAGGGCTACAGTCCCTGGGGTTCCAAAAGAGTCAGACATGACTGAAGTGACTTAGCACAGATGTACAGCTTTCAAAAATAAAATTTGCAAAACAAGTTACCTTCAGGAAAATCCAGTTTCTTTTTGCTTTCTCTTCTATTATGTCAATTTTCCTTTATAATTTATTTACATCTTTCAATTTATCATTGCATTTCTATTACAGGGAAGAAGCCAGTTCTGACTCCATGTTGGAAACTGTTTCTTTGACTTGCTTTTGTTGTTATATTCATACTCAATGGCTTGCCTGGAGGACCCTGCCCTTCTGCTTGAATATAAACTAAAATGCCTTTGTTCAGCTCATGGCAAGATAGTTTCTCCCTAACACATCACTTCTGAAGGCTGGACATTCCCTTGGAGATGTTTTGCAAGACTGAAGACCCTTTCATTTTACTTCCCCACTGCATCTCCCTCTCTATTCTGCCTTTTGATTTTAGTTTCTCATTGCTTCTTTCTCTCTGATCTATAAAAGAACCTGGCAGCCAGGCCCCAATAAGATGGCTATTTTGAAGTGCTAGCCTGCCATCTTCTCAGTCTGCTGGCTCCCCAATTAATACCTCATCTGTCGTATTCTTTGGCCTATTGTTCAACAAAGTGAGCTTGGACTCAGTAATATCTCCATATTTAAGGAGCGTATGTATATTTATCCACCTTGTTAGATGGAGAAACCAATTAATATATATCAGAATATGAATATATGCAATTTTCTCCACCATGCTGTTTTCACTGAATAATTTGGAGATTCCACAGTAGGAGTATTTGGAAATGCCCTTTATTGTTTTTACAACTGCAAATTACTCCATTCAGCACTACATCAACATTGTTGGAGCAGATCCGTATCAATGAACACAAAACTGTTTTATATTCCTTTGCTAATACAAATTAGCAAATATATAAATAGTTATAATAATGAGTCTTGTGCATACATCTAGTCATACCAATGTGGGTAGGATAAATTCCTAGACATAAGATTGCTGGGTTAAGAGATAAAAGTATACCAAAAAAAAAAAANTTACTCCATTCAGCACTACATCAACACTGTTGGAGCAGATCCGTATCAGTGAACACAAAACTGTTTTATATTCCTTTGCTAATACAAATTAGCAAATATATAAATAGTTATAATAATGAGTCTTGTGCATACATCTAGTCATACCAATGTGGGTAGGATAAATTCCTAGACATAAGATTGCTGGGTTAAGAGATAAAAGTATACCAAAAAAAAAAAAATTTTTTTTTTTAAGATTTTGCCAAATTCTTTCTTTTAGGGATTTAGATTATAACATTTTGCATGCACTTAAGCAACATATTTATGTACTTACTTCTCTACTATTAGGTAGTTAGAATAAGAAAAAGGAATCCAAAATGGCAGTGGCTAAAAGACAAAGAAAGGAAAAGCCCACAAAAATGGAACAAAAAAATATCTGAGGACCACAGTGAGAACTTCAGGTGAAACAAACATGCTCCTTTCTTGGCTAGCTCAATTTGCATAGGCTCAAGAGGGGGAGAAGACAAATGAATAAAAGAAGGAAGCCAAAATGGATTGAGCCTCTCCTTTGGGGTCGGCCCACCCTCACACCTCACAGGTGTACTTTCCTTTGCTTGCTGAATAAAACTGAGCTGTAATCAAGTGGTAACACTGGTGTGCCATGTCAAGTATTTGCTGCAGCAAGACAGAACTGAGGAAATTACATACTCCCCTGACATACCTGTTGCTGTGACCCGGATGTAACCTAGTTGAAGCAATCTTGGCTCAGTCCCCATGAGGCGGAGGCCAAGCACAGCAGAAGCCCAACTCAGAGACAGTTCACAGCATGGAAGCTGAACATGAAGAAAACCCAGTGCAGCAGAAGTGACCAGAAGCCCAGTGTGCTGGCAACCAGAACAGCAAAAACAAACTCAGCAGAAAGCTCACATGGCTTAGTCTCAGATTCCAGAAGACCTCCAGTTAAGGTAGGAGGTCCTCACCCCTATGGCTGGAAGGACATATGGCTAACAAAAATCTTAATTCCTTTATAACTTCTCATTTCTTGTTTCCTCGAAGCCCCTGTGAACAGGCCAGCAACAGTGGGTGCAATTGAGGACTCTGGCAGGGGCTACTCCCCAGTGTGTCTCAAAGGCTCTACTATATGCCGTGCCTTAGTAGCTGTTGCCCAAGTGGGTGAAGGGTCCTCTGTCCTTAATCTCCTTTGTGCCAAGGATCAAGCTAATGAAAATTGTGAGCACAGGTTAAGCATTTAGCAGTTTTTCCAGCAAGTTATGAAAGGGGTTCTTCAGAACGTTTTTCCCACTGCTTTTTCCTCCCACCCTTCAGCTCCTCTCTCCATCTGTGCCACTGTTTACAAAGTATTGGGCAGGTCATCATCTTTCCATTTCTGAAAGTTGTGTTTGAAATTGTTTACCTAGGATTGGGACTCAAACTCATGTGGTAGAGACTCTGTGCTATGCTTAGTCATTCAATCATGTCTGGCACGGACTTAAACACGGCCAAAACCCATGGTGCCTGGTTGCAGGATCTAATGAAACTCAGGTTCATGATGTCTCATTGCAACAAATTCAGCGAGAGACAGAGCGATAGGTAAGAGGTAGATTTGTTTGGATTCAGAGAGAAGCACACTCCAAGAGTGTGGGCCATCAGAGGGTGAGTGTGGTGGCCATGAAATGTGGTGTGGTTAGTTTTTTACGGGCTGGATAATTTCATATGCTAATGAGTGGGAAGATCATTCCAACAATTGGGGAACCACCCACTCCTTGGTCTTTTGATAGTACCTTGGAACTGTCCTCTGGATGTGTTATTCAGCTTGCAGATTGAGGATCAAAGTTTAGTTGAATTTGATTTGTCTGCTATCCTGGACCCACTTGATTTTCATCACTTTATGTTATGCCCTTGAGCTATGTCATTCTTTCAAAAGTTGTGCCCTGCCCCCTTCCCTCCTGTTTCATGCTCCTTTCCTGAGCCCCTTCCCAGCCCACAGTGTTGTCTCTACAATCTTCTGGAGGGACAACCAGAAAACAGCTGGCCCTTGGGAAGGAAACACAGCAATACTCAATTCCTTTAGATATTCAGACTTTCATCTGCCATGTTTCCTAGATCATGTGCAACAATGTCATCTCTCAGTGAACCTGCCAGGGCAATTGACACGCACACAATGCCTGCTAGAAGTCCATTTGTTGGTGGCAACCCTTCAAGGGCAATTGGGCTTCCAGGAATAACATGTGCCACTTTGGGAGTTAGCCCCACAGGCCATTTGGGCCCAAACACTTATCACCCTCTCCTAAAGTTACAAACATATTCCCAGATTAAAGCTCCACCCCACTTTTATGGAACATCTGGTCTGTTGCCTTTTATCAATTTGTTCTTAAGCCACATACTAACTCCTACAACCAGGACCCTACCCCCTTGTAGGTAACACCACACTTATTAATAAAATACTCTTAATCCCCTAACAGAACCAGATAACCAAATCCTTTCTGATTAATTCTCTTATTAGCTAAAGTGGGTCTATGACAATGAAGTGTTTACCATTGGAAATACTGCTCTTATGGAGGACTAAGGGAGGAAATCAGTGACTTACATTTCCTCAGAGCAATAAGAGGATAAGGATTATGGCTATTTAACCAGGTACTCAGTCTCAGGGAACAGGTTTGGATTGCTTTACATCATGGTATCTATTCCCATTTGTGGTGGACAAACTGTCAGTGAGTTAAGATTCACTTCAGTTCAGTCACTCAGTCATGTCTGACTGTTTGCAACCCCATGGACTGCAGCACACCAGGCCTCCCTGTCCATCACCAACTCCCAGAGTTTACTCAAACTCATGTCCATTGAGTAAGCAATGCCATCCAACCATCTCATCCTCTGTTGTTTCATTCTCCTCTCATCTTCAATCTTTCCCAGCATCAGGGTATTTTAAATGAGTCAGTTCTTCCCATCAGGTGGTCAAAGTATTGGAGTTTCAGCTTCAGCATCAGTCCTTCCAATGAACATTCAAGACTGATTTCCTTTAAGATGGACTGGTTGTATCTCCTTGCAATCCAAGGGACTCTCAACAGTCTTCTCCAACACCATAGTTCAAAAACATCAATTCTTTAACACTCAGATTTCTTTATAGTCTAATTCTCTTATCCATACATGACTCCTGGAAAACCATAGCCTTGAACAGATGGACCTTTGCTGGCAAAGTGGTCTCTCTGATTTTTAATATGCTGTCTAGGTTGGTCATAACTTTCCTTCCAAGGAGTAAGCGTCTTTTAATTTCATGACTGCAATCACCATCTGCAGTGATTTTGGAGCCCCCCAAAATAAAGTCTTTTTCAATTCTGGTTTCCTCGGTGTGTATGCACAGCAGTGGGATTGCTGGGTCATAAGGCAGTTCTATTTGCAATTTCTTAAGGAATCTCCACACTGTTCTCCATAGTGGCTGTACTAGTTTGCATTCCCACCAACAGTGTAAGAGGATTCCCTTTTCTCCACACCCTCTCCAGCATTTATTGTTTGCACACTTTTGGATCGCAGCCATTCTGACTGGTGTGAAGTGGTATCTCATTGTGGTCTTGATTTGCATTTCTCTGATAATGAGTGACGTTGAGCATCTTTTCATGTGTTTGTTAGCCATCCATATGTCTTCTTTGGAGAAATGTCTATTTAGTTCTTTGGCCCATTTTTTGATTGAGGAAACCAGAATAGAAAGAGACACATGTACCCCAATGTTCATTGCAGCACTGTTTATAATAGCCAGGACATGGAAACAACCTAGATGTCCATCAGCGGATGAATGGATAAGAAAGCTGTGGTATATATACACAATGGAGTATTACTCAGCCATTAAAAAGAATACATTTGAATCAGTTCTAAT
>SJYX01005080.1:371875-386751 GCA_006410675.1 Oreotragus oreotragus
GAGAAAAGGGAACCCTCTTACACTGTTGGTGGGAATGCAAACTAGTACAGTCACCATGGAGAAAGGGGTGGAGATTCCTTAAAAAACTGGAAATAGAACTACCAGACTACCTAGCAATCCCACTGCTGGGCTTACACACCGAGGAAACCAGAATTGAAAGAGACATGTGTACCCCAATGTTCATTGCAGCACAGTTTATAATAGCCAGGACATGGAAGCAACCTAGATGTCCATCAGCAGATGAATGGAGAAGAAAGCTGTGGTTACACAATGGAGTGTTACTCAGCCACTGAAAAGAATACATTTGAATCAGTTCTAATGAGGTGGATGAAACTGGAGCCTATTATACAGAGTGAAGTAAGCCAGAAAGAAAAACACCAATACAGTATACTAATGCATATATATGGAATTTAGAAAGATGGTAACGATAACCCTGTATGTAAGACAGCAAGAGACACAGATGTATAGAACAGTCTTTCGGACTCTGTGGGAGAGGGCGAGGGTGGGATGATTTGGGAGAAAGACATTGAAACATGTATATTATCATATGTGAAACGAATCACCATTCCAGGTTCAATGCATGATACAGGATGCTTGGGGCTGGTGTACTGGGATGACCCAGAGCGATGATATGGGGAGGGAGGTAGAAGGGGTGTTCAGGATGGGGAACAGGTGTTCACCCGTGGTGGATTCATGTTGATGTATGGCAAAACTAATACAATATTGTAAAGTAATTAGCCTCCAATTAAAATAAATTTAAATTAAATTTTTTTAAAGAAAGTCTTCTAAGTGCATTAAATGCTATGTTTATTAGAAAGTATTTATAATAATCACAAAATTATTTCCAACTAGGTTAAATGTTGTCCAAGCAAAATAAATGTGACAGATAATACAAAAACATAATCCACAAGGAAAGCCAATCTTTATGTTGCAAATATAGATAGTTTCAAAATAAAGAAAACTAGGACTACAGAAAATATGGGAGGAAATTTTAAAGGTATAAAACTATTTATTGTTCATTTTTTTACCACTCTATCACAAGACATATGAAGGGGAAAAAATAATGATAAAGAGGACCCAAAATTATAATTAACATCATTGGTTTATAAATAAGAATTTATACTTTGGAAATAGAGAATATAGCTACTTTTAATGGGGTAAAGGAATATAAATTGACCACTGAAGTAGAAGGGAATCTCAATAAAATTCATAAAGTAAATGGTAAATTTTTATTGAAATTTAAAAAATTAATTTAGCAAATTACCTGGTGAAAGAGACAAAATACATACTCATACTCATCACAGAAAATGAAGTTAAAAATTTCAAAATACTGAACATCTTACATAAAAAATTATTGGTATATTAAAAATAAAAGGAATACACAATGGAGTATTACTCAGCCATTAAAAAGAATACATTTGAATCAGTTCTAATAAGATGGATGAAACTGGAACCAATTATACAGAGTGAAGTAAGCCAGAAAGAAAAACACCAATACAGTATACTCTAAAAAATAAATAAATACAAAAAAATAAAAATAAAATAAAAAAAAAATAAACTGTTTCATAACACTGAAAAATAAAAAAATAAAAAAAAAATAAAAGGAATTATAATTTACACATACAGTAAATGCCATCTAAATGTTAGAACTATTTCTTTTCAAATAAGGAATAAAAGAGAAATGAACCTTATGACATTTTATTGGCAATCTAAGCCAATGTTAGAATAAGAGCAAATTTGAGTTTCAAAGCAGAAAAGAATCTGCAGTCTATTGAAATAATAATTGGAGAGCTTACCAAAAGAAATGAGTATAAAATTATTATACAAAGTCATTTATATTTGACACAAGCAACAACTAGAAAAATAATTACATATAACACATCATTTGAAATAGTATGAGGGAATATTAAGTACTGGAGAATTAACTAATAAAAGAATTCAAAATTTTATTGTGCCTTTAAATAATACCTAAATAAATTTTAAAATGTTTCTTTCATTGTTAGATATTTTTATGTGTATAGAAGACTTTAGGATTAATATTAGGCAAAGCTACTAAGAAAAAAAGAAATGGTACTTGTCCTATTTTATACATGAATTCATTATTCATAATTAAGAGAGTGTGGTTTTGTTATTAGGACAGACTGATAAATGAAGCATGGTGAAATAATCTGAGTCATTATGCATGTTTTAGATCAAACATCAAATTAGCACAGGTACCACAATTAATTCAATCTAAATTATTCAGCTGACTGTTTTTATTCTCCTTTTTCTTACATTTCATAGCACTTGCATGGAGAGCAGAGTGCTAGCTATAAGAAAACTATGGGTTTTAATGTTTTTTCAAAATATCTACTTTATTAAAAAATTAGCATACATATGAATTCATAACATGTGACAAACACAAAACTATTTTAAAGGAAAAATATAAAACCTTCCACTCTTTGTCCTCTCAATTTCCAATTTCTTCTTTCTCATGTATTCATGTATGTATTGATATGCATGCATGTATGTATATATACCTATAGAGTATTATATACTATAAACATTATTTTGTTACTTATGTGTCTTAATAGTCTGTAATAAATGTCACCATATCATTTTCATATATATTACAGGTAATTAATAATTACCATTACCACACTTCCTTCTTGTCATCACTGGAATTTATCATTTTTTATTTTACCAATTTGACAATGAAAAAGATAGTATCTTCTTTTGCTTTCATTTATATTTCCCTGAATATGAGTAAGACTGAGAATTTTTTCAAGTTTATTAAACACTTTAATTTCCTTCCCTTTTCCTCAGTATTTTATTGGGTAGTTTGTCTTTTTCTTATTAATTGTTGGAAGTTTTTGGGTTTTTTTTTTCCTTCTGGTCAATAAATAATTGTATATGTCTTATAATTATTTTGAAGCCAACCTGGCATTTATTATTTTTTGCATTGTAGTGAATTTCCTTTCATTCTTATGTATATATTAATAGTTTAATTTCTTAGTCTTATTTAGGAATATTCCCCCTTCAAATTTTCATAAATATAATCCTAATTTTCTTTTCAATTCTTTAAAAATTTTCTTTAAAAAATCCTTCTAGAATTTACTTGGCATATGACATTGTATGTATGTGTGCTGTCTCTTATACACATCTAGATGTGTATAAGAGACAGATTGACTGGTCATTCCAGTTTTGAAAAGCAGACAAAAATACCAGGATATATTTTTTAATTAGAGACCAAGGATTATTAAATGTAAAATACATGAGCAGATCTTCCTCAACTCTCAATGGGGTTACATATCAACAAACTTATAAGTTGAAAATATAATAAATTGATGCACACCTAATGCACCTTAGTGAACATTATAGTTTAGCCTAGCCTATCTTAAACATGCTCAGAATATTTACATTAGCCTACAGTTGGGCAAAATAATACATGGCCAACTTCATAGAAAAATTATTGAATATCATGTAATTTATTGACTACTGTAAGAAGAGGTGACAAGAATACACAGAAGAACAGTATAAAAAAGATCTTCACGATCCAGATAATCATGACGGTGTGATCACTCATATAGAGCCAGACATCCTGGAATGTGAAGTCAAGTGGGCCTTAGAAAGCATCACTATGAACCAAGTTAGTGGAGGTGATGGAATTCCAGTTGAGCTGTTTCAAATCCTGAAAGATGATGCTGTGAAAGTGCTGCACTCAATATGCCAGCAAAATTAGAAAACTCAGCAGCGACTGCAGGACTGGAAAAGGTCAGTTTTCATTCCGATCCCAAAGAAAGGCAATGCCAAAGAATGCTCACACGACTGCACAATTGCACTCATCTCACATGCTAGTAAAGTAATGCTCAAAATTCTCCAAGCCAGGCTTNGACTGAGCGACTGAACTGAACTGAACATTGTTTTGCTCTCACCTTTGGTCACATCATTCTACTAAAATTCTTCAATGTATCTTTCCTTGTTTCTAAATTTGGTCCAAGCTTTTCACTGAAATCCTCAGATTTCTTTATCAAAACTACGTATTAATGCTCTGAATTTTTTTTCATAATTTCTGTGGAAAACTTTTTATACTTATTGAGGGAATCAAAAGTGACCACTGACCATCCTGTTCTTATGTGACTCTTTGTATGAGCAACAGTGTTGTCTCATGAGGATGCTCTAGGTTCCAACAAATAAATTTAAAGATGTACTATTTATGGCTAATTCCTTCTTTTACCCTCATCTTTATCCCACTGAGATTATGCATCATCTTTGCAGAACCACCCATAGATTTTTAATTTCTACCTACATGTGACATATAAAATTTGTCATAGTCATTTTGCCCAACTCTGAATTCCATTTTGCAGTTGTAAACTGATCAGCAATATCCATCTTAGAATTCTGTTGTTTTTGATTAAACCTAAACACATCTAGCGTGACATAAATTATGAGAATGTAATTTTTTTCTTTTCTAGGTTCATCATTAGAAATACAGTAGTTCATAAAATAGAAAAAGCAAGAAAAAGTTCAGTGCTTTGAGCTTAATGTAGTGATTGAAATGGAAAGCCATGTAAAACCTCCAAGGATGTGTTCTTCCAAAAAGGCAGAGAATTGTGGAGACACTTTACATGATGGGATGTATAAGTAGGGCCCTGGAGGTCCAGATGTGAAAGCAAACTACTGGAGTTAAGCACTTAGCTGAAAATTGCTTTCTGTCATCTGAGCTGGAAGCAATCAGACGCCAGCCATGAAGGATTAAAGTGAAATACTTTAGGTGTATACTTGGCTTCTAAAAGTTGGAATTTTATTTTAATGCCCAGGCTAACACCTGACTCTCTTCACAATATGTAGAATTAAAGTGTTCCCATGATAACTTACTTTTAAAAATCAGGGAAAAAGAATGTATTAACACTAAAAAGCAACTCTCCAGAACTTTTTGGGCTGCTGTAGAAATATAGCGTAATGCTGGAAAGTTTTTATTTGAAGGATTATACCCCTAAAACATTTCTGGGAATATTTGTTCCCAAATGGTCATGTGATAGATAAGAAAAAATGAGATGTGGAAAAGGGAATTACATCCCTGATATCAAAGGTCCTTTCATTAATCTTCTGCCATTGCCTTTAATTCTGTGGCCATACCTATTCAGATAATATAATTGGGGGGAAAAACAATCACTGGATCAGATGTCCTGTTTATCATTAAGGTTGTGTTTTACTTATAGTTTGAAAACAACTCATTTTAGTCTTAAATAACTGTGACCAGATGATATTGATTTAAATAATTTCACCTTATCAACAATTTATCATTGTTCAGTCACTCAGTTTTGTCTGACTCTTTGCAACTGCATGGACTGCAGCATGCTAGGCTCCCCTGTCCTTCACCAATTCCTGGAGCTTGTCAAACTCATGTCCATTAAGCTGGTAATGCCCTCCAACCATCTCAACTTCTGTTGTCCCCTTCTCCTGCCTTCAATCTTTCCCAGCATCAGGGTCTTTTCTAATGCGTTGGCTCTTTGAATCAGGTGGGCAAGGTATTGGAGCTTCAGCTTCGGCATCAGTCCTTCCAATGAATATTCAGGGCTGATTGCCTTTAGGATGGACTGCTTGGTCTCCTTGCATTCCCAGGGACTCTCAAGAATCTTCTCCAATACCACAGTTCAAAAGTATCAATTCTTCGGCATTCAGCCTTCTTTATGGTCCAGCTCTCACATCCATACATGACTACTGGAAAAATCATAGCTTTGACTAGATAGACCTTTCTTGGCAAAGTAATGTCTCTGCTTTTTAACATGCTGTCTAGTTTGGTCATAGTTTTTCTTCCAAGGAGCAAGTATCTTTTAATTTTATGGCTGCAGTCACCATCTGCAGTGATTTTGGAGCCCAAGAAATAAAGTCTGTCACTCTTTCCATTGTTTCTCCATCTATTTGCCATGAAGTGATGGGACTGGATGCCATAATCTTCAGTTTTTGAATGTTGAGCTTTAAGCTAGTTATCATTCTTATCACTTTTTTTAAATCAGTTTTTTTTACTCTCCTCTTTCACTTTCATCAAGAAGCTCTTTAGCTGCTCTTCACTTTCTGCCATAAGGGTGGTGTCATCTGCATATCTGAGCTTGTTGCTGTTTCTCCTGGCAATCTTGATTCTAGCTTCTGCTTCATCTAACCTGGCATTTCTCATGATGTACTCTACAAATAAGTTAAGTAAGCAGGGTGACAATATAAAGCCCTGATGTACTCCTTTCCCAGTTTTGAACCTATCAATAACAGATTCTTTCTCCTGAAGCTTTCAAAGTTTTAGATCTCTTTTTTTTTTTTTTTTTGGGTCAATATATAATAAAAAATCTACAATATAATTGGACAGTTGAAATTCTCTTATTAATGCTTTTTTTGGTATGTATTAGACTTCCAAAGGCATGTCACTAATTTATAATAGGAATGAGTATCATTTAGTGGACATTAATGGAAAGCACTTTGCTAACATTTTATAATTTGTTTCAATAATCAAATAAAGTGGGCATGATGTTTTCCAGTTTCCTGGTCAGTATACTGGGGCTTGGAGAGATGATATACAATAACTTATTTATGGCCACACAGTATTGGTAAGCCCCTATCTTTTGGAAACCTTGTACTCCTTTCTTTGAAGGGATACTATCCTACTGTTTCATGTGGTTTGGATGAAACTGTCATTGAAATGATCCAAGTCTCCCACTGTGGAGCTGTGCACAAGACTCTACCTGGACCAGTGGAGCCTTTCGAGCAGAACATGCATGCATACATACTAGGAGAGGAAAGTTTCTTTCCTTCCAAAGTTGCTCATGCTAATAAACATGTGAGCTCTGGGGTTACTGGGATGTCTCTCTCATATATACGACCTGAGGAGAGAAATAGCCAACTGAGAAAGTGGAGCTAAGAACAGGAGAAAAAGAAAATCCATTTTAATGGATAAGAAAATAGCATTTTAATCCTTGGCATACAGCCCATTTCCAACCTGAGACATCAGAGTCAAATGTGAATAAAAGCCAAAGTCCTAACAATATCTTGTTATAGCTCAGCCACAGTACTATTTTATAGTCGCATGAGGGTAAATGCCTAAGTATGGCAGTGGTTTACTTCACCTCATACAGTGTGGTTGACCATAAACTCAGCTCTGACCCTCCTCACTCACCCTATCATACTGATTCTACTGTGCCTCCACTGTACCGGGCCTGCTCTTGACACAGGGACTTTGCACTGCCTATTCACTCTGCATGAGATAGTCTTTTGCAGGAAATATGGCTCACTCTCTTGCCGCCATCATGTTTAGATATCATCTTCTCTGTTGGCTTTCCCAACAACTACCCTTAATTCTCTCTAGCCTTTACTGTTAACCCCTTTTCTGTTTTATTTTTCCTCACAACACTTATCATCATGTCTTCAGTTCAGTTCAGTCAATCAGTTGTGTCCGACTCTTTGCGACCCTATGAATCGCAGCACGTCAGGCCTCCCTGTCCATCACCAACTCCCGGAGTTCACTCAGATTCATGTCCATCGAGTCAGTGATGCCATCCAGCCATCTCATCCTCAGTCGTCCCCTTCTCCTCCTGCCCCCAATCCCTCCCACCATCAGAGTCTTTTCCAATGAGTCAACTCTTTGCATGAGGTGGCCAAAGTACTGGAGTTTCAGCTTCAGCATCATTCCCTCCAAAGAAATCCCAGGGCTGATCCTCTTCAAAATGGACTGGTTGGATTTCCTTGCAGTCCAACGGATTCTCAAGAGTCTTCTCCAACACCACAGTTCAAAAGCATCAATGTCTTAACATATCTATTTATCCCTTCCTCATCACCATCTAGTGTAATGCAAGCTTTAAGAGGGCACAGATTTTTTTTTCTGTGATGAACCCTCAGCATCTGGTACATTGTCTGAAACATAATGAGTGCTCAGTAAATAATTGTGGAATGAATAAATGGTAGTCCATAAATTCTGTTTTGACTGAGAGTAGAGTAGGTTGGTTAAGATGGCTTGAAAAGGGTTCTTGTCATTTGCAGCTTAAAGATTCCTGACTATAAATAGGCATTAGTAGTGAATCCAGGATTCAAACAGATGTTTGATTATAAGATTATATTTTCCTCTACCACTGCTAGTAATTTTTGAAGATGTATTTGTTAAATGAACTGAACAAATTGGGGTTACTAGGAAGCCTTAAAAAGCTAGAGAGCATTTAAATATAATTACATATTTATTATTGCTGATAACATGAGTGCTGTTATACCATAGAGATTACATATAATCTGTACTTATTTATTGACTAAAACACTGCTAAAAAATGAAATAATTGCTTAAAAATACATTAATGTCTCCCTAAAGCAAGTTCTCCTTGAGAGTTCTAAGCTTATGATAAATATACAATATTTATAGGCATGAGAATTTAAATATAATTACATATTTATTATTGCTGATAACATGAGTGCTGTTATACCATAGAGATTACATATAATCTGTACTTATTTATTGACTAAAACACTGCTAAAAAATGAAATAATTGCTTAAAAATACATTAATGTCTCCCTAAAGCAAGTTCTCCTTGAGAGTTCTAAGCTTATGATAAATATACAATATTTATAGGCATGAGAATATTGGCTCAAGTAAGAGCAAACTGTGAGTTGTTCCTCTTGAAATTATTTAGAGAACTTGTGTGTTGAGAATGAAAAAGGAAAATATTGTGAATGTTAAGTAATAGTTATTTTCCCATCAGAGTTTTGAGGAAGAAGTGATGAAGAAAATAAACCTAGGGGTTAGAAGTATCTCCTAGGTGTCTAAAGGAGTTATTTGGGAATGGGGCTCCTAGCAGGCATTCTAGGATGAAATTATTCACCAGGGATCGTCTAAAGTCTCCATATTTTTAGTGCTGACAAGGAAGACTGTCTTGGGCTGCTTGGGCTGCTGTAATACAACAAACTTTTATTTCTCAAAGAAATAAATAAAAAAATAAATAAAAATCTGGAGCCTGGAAGTCTATCATGGTTCCAGCATAGTCAGGTAAGGACTCTCTTTCAGAGTGCAGACTTTTCATTTTATCTTCACATGGTAGAAGAAGGAAGGATCTCTTTAGAATCTCTTTTATAAGGTGCTAATTCCATTCATGAGGGTTCCACCTCTGAAAATCCCACTTACTGTGTTTCAATATAGAAACCTTAGGGAGACATAAGCATTCAGGCCACAGCAAAGATGGACAGATGTGATACCCCATGCTCCTAACATCTAAGCTACTTTAATATCTGAAGATGTGGTAGAAGCTATAATGGAGAGGTTATCCTGTAAGAAGGCCCCAGAAAATACAGAGATGCAGGAGTCAATAATTCAAACAAAATGAAGTTGACATTAACTTCAGCTTGCTGCTGCTACTGCTGCTAAGTCACTTCAGTCGTGTCCCACTCTGTGTGACCCCATAGACAGCAGCCCACCAGGTTCCCCCGTCCCTGGGATTCTCCAGGAAGGAACACTGGAATGGGTTGCCATTTCCTTCTCCAATGCATGGAAGTGAAAAGTGAACGTGAAGTCGCTCAGTCGTGTCTGACTCTTCGCGACCCCATGGACTGCAGCCTACCAGGCTCCTCCGTCCATGGGATTTTCCAGGCAAGAGTACTGGAGTGGGTCAGCTTGCTAATTTTCTTTTTAAAAACATCTAGTGGGTATTAAAATATTATAAAAATGCACATGAAAAATTTCACTTCATTTCCCATTCCCATTTGTTCTGAAAAGTCTTAATTATTAAACCTCAGTCTTATTTAACTCTCAGTAGGTTTAAATAAGCAAATCAAGGTGGCTCAAGGGGATAGAGAAGGGGGCTATTGCTATAATGCTACCTGATTATGCCTTGGGATCCCAGAATCCAGAAGAGGAACATTCCCAGGGCCCAGAATGGAATGGTGACAGGATCCGGAAAATGGTTAGGAATGAGGAGTAGCCAAAATGTTTCTACTTCATTTCCATATTTTCTCTTTCAACACACTGGCTTTCTCCTCTGCTTTTCATCTTCATAGTACAATATAGCTGTCTTACAGCTCCCCAAACTACATGTTAAAGTTCTAGCCACAAGCAAAGAATAACCATCTGTTTGAATCATTTTCCCAAATTTAATGGAAATTAATCCCCTGTAGCTGAGAAAATGGCATTGCAAAGTACATGAGTGGCTGTCAGAAATTAAGAGCAAAGACTGCTTGGGTAGTCATCATGACAAAAGATTTCTTCAATAGGGTGTTTCAGCTATCGGATCCTTCCCGATTGGTCAAGTCTACTTACTGTAGCAATGCTCCTTGGAACAGAAAACACTTACTTAGTGACATCTTTTCAACTGAAGCAACAGATATGTCAATTCATAGAGTGAGGTGAGAAAAGAATGATCAAAACTGAAGTTTTCATTGAGTAATTTAAAGATTTTTTTTCAAAACAATGGCACGTGTTAAATATAGATAATATTACTTTCACTTGAGGTAATATTTTTATATGTACATGTTAGGCATTCAGTTAAAGAATGTGCATGTGTTTTAACTAAAGGATTTTAAGTACTTATTAGTAATATTGGCTATTTATGTGTAGTATCAATGGCACCCCACTCCAGTACTTTTGCCTGGAAAATCCCATGGATGGAGGAGCCTGGGAGGCTGCAGTCCATGGGATCACGAAGAGTCGGACACGACTGAGCGAGTTCACTTTCACTTCTCCCTTTCATGCACTGGAGAAGGAAATGGCAACCCACTCCAGTGTTCTTGCCTGGAGGATCCCAGGGACAGGGGAGCCTGGTGGGCTGCCGTCTATGGGGTCGCACAGGGTCAGAAGCGACTGAAGCGACTTAGCAGCAGCAGCAGCAGCAGCAGCATATGGAATTGAAAATGAGTAGAAGTGCTTAACCCACATTCCAGAATGTGAATTTTGAAAGCTGTCTGTCTCTAGCTATGGGAAACAACTTACAAGAAGCTAAGGGTCTTTTTAAGTTGCACTAATATACATTGCCTATACATGTCATATATTGAGACACAATTCCCTTACTCACCTACTGGTTCTGATTGTGCATTACCATACAGAGCTTAGTGCTCTGTTCCTCTCTGATTTTGCATGTTAAAGACCTCTGTTTGTTGTTTTTTTTTTAATTAATTTGTTTTGTTAAGGTAAATCTTAACTTTAGAACTACTACATAATTAATGAAAATGTATGTGTGAGAGACTCCCTGTTTTCTAAAGAAAAATTATGAGTCAATTAAATATTGCATATGCTTCATTAGATCTTGAAATGATCTTATTTAAATATTGAACATCTTTTAAGAATATTGAAATGATAATTTTTCCATGATTAAAAAATGCTCTCTCCATTCTTAAAACTTTAATTTCAGTCATCATGTTGTTAGCTTGTCTCTCTTCAGAGAACAGCAGAAAGTTTATGAACAACTTGTCAGATAAAGCTGTGAATACATCAGGTCATTGTGTGGAACAGTGCTGCTTTAGTGAGTGTTCATAATTTTCAGTATTTTCACACAGGAGAAAATGTTCTGTGAGCAAGAGCTTGAGTACACTGGCAATGTGTACTCAAGTCTATTACTGGCAATGTACATAAAGAGGGGATTCAGACATAAGTTTATTTGTAAATCAAATAAACTGACCCTAGGGCAATATGGCTTGATAACCTAGGGCAATATGGCTCGATAACGCTCAGGATGAGCAAAGTGTTCTCAGCCTGAGGGTACTTTGAGGTAAGCATGAAATGCAAATAAATATATATTTTTCCACTTTTGCATCTCCTTTGCTTAAGCTATTTAGAGGAAGCAAGTTTAACTTAGGGTTTCCCTGGTGGCTCGTTTGGTGAAGATTCTGCCTGCAAGAGACCCAGGTTCAATCTCTGGGTTGGGAAGATCCCCTGGAGAAGGAAATGACAACTCACTCCAGTATTCTTGCCTGAAGTATCCCATGGACAGAGGAGCCTGGTGGGCTACAGTCCATGTGGTCACATCGAGTCAGACACGACTAAATGACTTAACACTTTCGCTTTCACAAGGTTAGTTTATTTTTGTTTATTTTTCTAAAAAGACAGTTCCTTCTGTCAGTTTATTCCTCAAGTACCCTCCCTCGGTTTTCCCTGAGGGCTCCCACATTGGTGCAACTCCATGTCCTGAGGCACTTGGGCAGACCAGTGGTGACGGAATCTTTCTGACAATGGAGCCTTTGAGTACGAATGCCAAAAATTTCCATTTCAACCTTCTTTTCCCCCCTTGCAAATCCCTTAATAATCAAAGAAGTCTTTTCTTACACAGTTACATGCAATGTCTTAAATCACACTATCATAAGAGAGTCAACTTTTGAGGCAATACGACTAAATGACTTAACACTTTCGCTTTCACAAGGTTAGTTTATTTTTGTTTATTTTTCTAAAAAGACAGTTCCTTCTGTCAGTTTATTCCTCAAGTACCCTCCCTCGGTTTTCCCTGAGGGCTCCCACATTGGTGCAACTCCATGTCCTGAGGCACTTGGGCAGACCAGTGGTGACGGAATCTTTCTGACAATGGAGCCTTTGAGTACGAATGCCAAAAATTTCCATTTCAACCTTCTTTTCCCCCCTTGCAAATCCCTTAATAATCAAAGAAGTCTTTTCTTACACAGTTACATGCAATGTCTTAAATCACACTATCATAAGAGAGTCAACTTTTGAGGCAAGGTATGCATGATTGGTAACAGCTTTTTCCTTGGGATTCAGGAACACTGTGTTTACCTGATCAAGGTGCCCTGGCTCTGTTTGAAGGCTAATGAAACTCAGACGCTCTGAAACCATATTATATATACGTATAGTAGTGGGTAGTGCTAGTCGCTCAGCTGTGCCCGACTCTTTGTGACCACATGGACTGCAGCCCAACAGGCTCCTCTGTCCATGAGATTTTCCAGGCAAGGATACTGGAGTGGGTTGCCATTTCCTTCTCCAGGGGATCTTCCCAACCCAAGGATAGAACCTGGGTCTCCTGCACTGCAGGCAGATTCTTTACGGACTGAGCTACAAGGGAAGCCCAGTAGATTATCTATCTATCTATCTATCTATCTATCTATCTATCTATCCTTATAGGCAAATACATGGTTTCTTTCCTTGATGTCTTTCCAGAAAAATCAGCAACTTCTCTAGGCCATTTGACTGCTTTTAAACTATTGAAATCACCAAACATAGACTACAAGGTCTTGTTTGGAGAGCAGAAGCATGAGTCACCAATTGAAGTAATCACCACAAGACCGTGCTATTGGCTTCTAGTTGACTGAGAGAAGGGCTTTAAGCAGAGAAACCAAAGAGCACTGCTAGTTCTGGCAATTAGATATGCTCAGCTCCAATCTCTTTGAATCACAGTATCTTTATTTTAAAACACAGATAATAACATTCACTCTGTTACCTTATAGATCTGATTGCAATCATTCTATAACATGTGAAGGCAGTCTAAAAAATAAAGTTTATTTAAGGAGAGAAATAGTTAAAGCAGCTGGACAGAAATGAATTTACTCACTTTACTATAGGGATGCCCAGGAGAAAACAAAAGAAGACGGGTAACTTGGTCTAATTTTCTTATCTACAGGACCTCTGGGTAAATAGACTAATGATTTTTGCTAGATAGAAGAGGTCTCATCTTTGAAATGCCCATGGCAGAAGTCTCTGGATAAGATTACCCAGAGTAAATAGAACACAAAGACTACGAGGCATAACTCCCTGGAGAATAGACTACACAATTCTCTGGGGAGTATAAAACAGAGATATTACATAAGTTAAATGCTCTCTACTATGTGAGGAGCCTTACAAACCTAACTGAGAAATTTCATTTGTTCTAGGTCATAGGTGCCAGCTCCTGCAGAAAGGGTCGAGGAGAAGCTTGCAATATCCCAGATGACTCTCTACCTCTGAGCCATTTGAATACTTGTGTCCATAAAATCAGGCTTCCCAGCTGGCACTAGTGGTAAAGAACCCACCTGCTAATGCAGGGAGTTTCCCTGGTAGCTCAGAAGGGAAAGAACCCGCCTGCAAAGCAGGAGATGTAAGAGATGTGAGTTCAACCCTGGGTCAGGAAGAATCTCCTGGCAGAGGGTATGGCAACCCCACTCCAGTATTCTTGCCTAGAGAATCCCCATGGACAGAGGAGCCTGGAATGCTATGATCCATAGGGTCACAAAGAGTTGAACACAACTGAAGTGACTTAATGTGCACATCCTTAAAATCATTGAGGAAAGCTTAATGAGTAAAATCTATGATTTTTGTCTGAATTCACACAATACTATCCTGAGTTTGCCAGATATATGATATTTCTGTAGTGGTAATAATATAATAATATAATAATATAAACTATGTATATAGGATTTTTTCTTTTGTAAATACAAAAATTTAAAATTTTATGCAGGTGAAGTATTTAAAAGTTGAATTTTGACCTAGAGCTTCAAATTTAGGGTTATTAGTGGGGTTTCTTTTAGAACAGTTTATGGTATCTTCAATCTGTCTTACATCTAATACATTTTACAGAAATTTCTTGAAATTCCTGTATGGAATAGTTATCTTCTTCTCTAATTCAGTGTTTTGATTCATATTATTTCTGCTTTTATAATTTATTGTAATTTTAGTGAATATTCTTGTGAGTGGGAATCTCAGAGAGAAGTATTTCTAGTTAAACATGTAATCTCAGTTCGCTATTTTGAATTAAATATTTTAAATTCTATTTTATTGACCAGAAAAAAAAAAAGCTCAAAAAAACCCAGATATAAGTAGTGGAGTAAGGAATCAAGCCCCTACATTGGCTTCAAAATCCATGTTCTTTCCATTATATTACATGATTTATTTCTAGCTTTAAAAAAATCTAGGGAATTGTGTATGTGTGTGTTAGTCGCTCAGTCATGTCTGACTCTGTGAGCCC